>PVKZ01003230.1:0-148719 GCA_004027375.1 Macroglossus sobrinus
TCCTACATGCATGAGTGTCACCTCACAGTGCACAGTGGTACTGCTCACAGTGCTCAGGAATCTGGACCATCACCCTAGTCTTTCATCTAAGGGAGGAGTGAGGAAAGGGTTTGGGAGAAGAGGGCTTTCCCTGGAGTGAGGAGTAGTGGAAACAGAAGCCTGCCCCCACCCCCGGAGATCTAGAACCATGGTTAGAAACCGATTTGATCACAGAAAAAGTAAATCATGTGTAAAAATTGATTTTGCTGTTAAAATCTCAAATATGCCAACTATTGAAACTGTTAAAAATGAGGGCTGTTGAGAAAAAAAAATGTGAATTTTCAAGTGTGAATACAAAGTGGGACAGTACATAATGATAAAGTGTCAACCCTAGGGCAAAATTATGATCTTTAAGAAGTATATATCAAACAACAAGGTCTCAAAATATATGAAGGAAAACTGATAGAAATGAAAAGAGGAATAGGCAAATTCAAAATTATATTAGAGGACTTCAACACAACACTCTTGGAAATTCATAAAAGTTTGATACAGAACATTTTTAAGAACATTAAAGAACTGAATGTTACAATCAACCAACATAATGATTTGATGTACATAGAGAGCACTGTATACCTAACAACAGCAGAAAACACTTTTTTTCAAGCATCCATGGAATATTCAACAGGATAGCCATACTTTGGAGACAAAACTTAACAATATTAAAAGAATTGACATCATAGAGAGTATATTCTCTAACCAAGAGAAATCCAATTTGTAATCAGTAAAAGAAAAAGAACAGAAAATATGCATATGCTTACAAATCAAACAACATACTTCTACATAATTCATTTGTTAAAGAAGAAGTCTCAAAGGAAAATGTTAAATAACAGATACTGAAGGGAAATAAATCTTCAAGACATCAACATATGTGGGATATAGATACAGCAGTGATGAGAAGAAAATTTATTGCTCTAAATGCTTACAGAGAAAAGAGCAAAAGCCTTAAATCTTTCATTTTAGTTTCTATCTAGAGAAACTAGAAAACAAAGAATAAAGTAAACACAAAACAAACAGAGGAAAGGAAATAATAAAAATAAAAGTAGAAAACCACAATATCAAAAAGGTGAACCTTATACAGAAAATCAATGTAATAAAAAAGTGGTTCTTTGAAAATATCAATAAAATTGACAAAACTTTAACAAAATTTACAAAGACAAAAAGAGGGAAACTATAATTTACAAATATCAGTAATGAGATAAAGGATAACACTATAGATCCTGAAAGCATTAAAAAGATAACAAGAATGTTACAAAGAACTTAACATTCGAAAAATCCACAACTTAGAAGCAATGGAACAATTCCTCAAAAACTACACGATATCAGTATTCGACCAAGGTGTAAAAGATGTAACTATTAAAGAAAATGATTTGTACTATAAAATCTCTTGGAAAATCTATAGGCCCAGAAGGTTTCACATGAGAATATAACCTAATATTTAGACAATTAATATTGGTTTTACACAATCTCTTACAGAAAATAGAAGAGTAGGAAACTAGTAGAGAAGTGCCAGCAATCAAGCAAACACCTAAATGAGAAAAAGCCACAATTAAGATGGTAAGAAATTTCATGGCATTTTGTTCATTCTTGTCTCACCAGCTCCTTGGCACATTATAACATGGTCAGGAGGAAACTGCCCAATTTCCAATTCCTCCCTTGGAATGGAAGGAAAATGTAGAACTTGTTTGCAAATTCTTGTTTGTTTCAGGAATGTCCAGGAGATTGGCTTCTGTCTTGCCGGAGCCCGCTGGCTAAGATCGAACAGTTCCCGAGATGGGGAGTGAGGATTGAGAAAGATAGAAAAGAGAGAGAGAGAGAGAGAGAGAGAGAGAGAGAGAGAGAGAGAGAGAGACAGAGAGAGACAGAGAGAGACAAAGAGATAAGAGTCGGGAGGGCTAACAGTAAATACTGCACCCCGAGTTTATTTAGCACAGCATATATATACCCTTGGAGAAGCAACACCCACACATATGCAAATGATCGCTGACCTTTACATAAGTTCTCGAAAAACATCCTTGTTCCTGTTTTTGTCTCTTATTCCCTGGGGCAAGAAACATTCAACATTAAGCTAAACTTCCTCCTTCACTAACGAGCTATCCATTAAGCCAAACTTCCTCCTTCAGTAAACAAGCCCACCTTCTCTGCAAACCTCTAGCTTGCAGGCAACTCCAACCCTGTCTGCAGGGCATTCATCAAGAATGGCTCCCAACACTGTCTCTCCTGACTAAGAGTACTAATGGGCATTATAACATGGTTTGGATATCAGTTTGGAGGTCACAGAGAGTAGTGGTGAATACAGTAGAGCTGCAAGATGTCTGCGTACTGCAGGCACACAGGCTAGATAGTATGAACAGAAGAATGCAATATAAAATCTAGGCTTCTGAAAAGAAACAAGGATGAATCTCTTAAGGAAACTAAATTATATAAAAACAGCTATGTACACTGGGAACTATAATAAAAGTATAAGCACATGCTCAGTGAAGACATGTATCAGAAACTTCTTGAGAGACACTGAGCCTTAAGCTGAGGTGATTGAAACTCTTCTCCTGCATAAAGCCAGTTCATGAAGACTAGGAGAAGTAGTTGCTTTTTCAAATGCTCAAATTTCAACAAAATGTCATAAAGTATTCAAAGAAAAAGAAAAAGATAGCCCATTCGAAAGATTAAAATAAGTGTAGGAATTGACCTAAAGAAACACAGGCATCTGACTTACTTGGCAAAGAATTTAAAACAACTATTTTAAAGATATTCAATGAGATATAAAAAGAACACAGACAAATAAACAAAATCAGGAAAATGACATCAACAAAATGAGCATATCAATGAGCAGATAAAAAGTATAAAAAAGAACCAAACCAAAATTTTAGAGCAGAAGAATATAATACCTAAAAGGAAAAAAAATTACAGAGGTTTGACAGTCAATTTTATCAGGTAGGAGGGTTAAGATAGATGGGGGAAAAGGACAAAGGGATTAAGAAGTACAAATGGATAGTTACAAAATAGTCATGTAGATATAAAGTGTAGCATAAGGAAAATAGGTAATTATGTTGTAATAAACATGTAAGGGGGAAGAGGAGTACTAGATTCAGTGGGATGATCCATTTGTATCTTATATAGATCTTTAATAACTATACTGTACAACTGAAACTAATATTTTACTGTATGCCAACTATATTTGAAAAAAAATTCATTGAATTCTACAATGCAAATGTGAGCAACCAATTGTCTATTGTATTTTAATAAAGCCAGAAAAAAGCAAGACCATGTGGTACTGGCAAAAGGATAAACATATAGATCAATGGAATAGAATTGAATTTATATTAATGTTCATTTATTTTTGAAATTGTCAATACATTTCAATAGGGAAGGACAGTCTTTTCAACAAATGATGCTTGTTGCATTGGATATTCATAAATAAAATAGTTAAATTGGAACCATTCCTCATACTGCAAACAAAAATTAACACAAAATATATCAAAAACCTAAATGTAGGAAATAAAACTATAAAATCCTTTGAAGAAAATATAAGTTTATTTTAGTTATCTTAATTTAAGCAATGGTTTATTAGATATGACACCGAAACTACAGTGACAAAAGAAAAACATAAATTGGACTTTATGAAAATTAAAGACTTTCATGCTTTAAAAGACTCCATCTAGAAAACAAAAATTCAATCCATTAAATGGGATAAAATATATGCATGTCATATATGTAATAAGAAACTACTATTTGAAATATATAAATTACCCTTATAACTCAAAAACAAAGAAACACATAGCCCAATTAAAAATGGACAAAAGATTTGAATCAATTTTTTTTTCTGAATAAGATGTGCAAATTGACAATAAGTACATAAAAATATGCTTATAATCATTAGTCAATAGACAGTAAACCAAAACCCAAATAAGGTAATTTCACAGTCATTAGGATGGGTATAATGAAATATATGGAGAATAACAAATTTTGGTAATCATTTAATTAATCATTTTACATTTCCATTCACAATGTATGAGAATTCAAGTTATCAAATCTTTACCAGAATTTAATTTGAATTCTCATACATTGTGGGTGGAAATGTAAAATGATTAATCTACTCTGGATTATTGTTCAGCAGTTCCTCAAAAAGTTAACCATAGAATTATCATATAGCCAGCAATCTAATCCTAGGTATACATTCAGGAGAGTTAAAAAAATTTATCAATGCAAAAAACTTATACCTAAATGGTCATAGCAGCATTATTCATAGTAGCTAGCAAATGGAAACAGCCCAAATGTCTGTTGACTACTGAATGGACAAGCAAAATGTGATAAACTTATACAATGGAACATTATTCAGCTATAAAAGAGACAAAGTACTGATACATGCTATAACATAGATCAATCTTGAAAACGTTATGCTATGTGAAAGAATCCTGTTGGAAAACAGCACTTATTATATGTATCCATTTATATGAAATGTTCAAAATTTGGAAATCCATAGTATAGAAATGAGGTGAGTGGATGCCAGGGTCTGAAGGAAAGGGGAAATGGGAAATTACTGCTAATGGGTTTCTTTTAGGAGTGATGAACAGATTGAAAATGGATACACAACTTTATGAATATAAGAAAAACCACTGAATTACACACTATAAATTGGTGAAATTTATTATATATGAGTATAATTCAGTGAAATATATCAATCTGTAATTACCATATAACTCTGAAATTCCACTGTTAGGCATTTATCCAAAGGAATTGGATATTTAGTCTCATGAAGAAACCTGCACATGGATTTTCATAGCATTGTATTTATAATAGCTAAAAACTGGGCATGACTCTGATATTCTCCAGTGGGTGACTGGGTAAACAAATTATGGTATATCCATACCATGGAATACTACTAAGTAATTAAAAGGAGCTATCAAACATGTATCAATCTTTAAAACATTATGCAAAGTTTTTAAAAAGCCAATTTCTATATCTTACATACTTTACAAGAATCTACAATTGTCTCAAAATAAATTTTTTTAATTTAAAAATTTCACTGAAACAGCTTTATTCCTATGTACTAGGCTGTGCTGCTTATGATGATGCTGGAAAGGAGGCGCTGAGCTGTTGGGTATGAAATATAACAGAACAGACTTTAATACTTGAAATTGTTGCTTTAAGTTCAGATCAGGCAAGAAAGAAACCTCAAAACAACCACCAAGACCAAAGAAGAATACACATAAGTTAAAGACACAACACTTGATCTGAAACAAGAAGTTTGTGCCTACTCAACAGCTTTGAAAAAACACTTCCCGACACTGCTAGTAGTATTTATTTTCTTCAGTGCTGTACTGTGAGATTGCCCAGTTCAGAAACAGTTGTAGTCTTCTCCTCTTCCACCTCTTCCTCCTATATTTCCTTTTCTTCCTTCTCCTTCTTTTTTGCAAATAATAATTTTAATGGTCTGTGTCTTCAGATCATCAGATGTACCAATACACAGAGTCATGCCTTACACTCCTCATTACTCAGAAGTGCCCTGTGAAATTATGCCCTCACATTATACCTGTCTGTCTTACCTAATTTTTAAAATCAAAATGTAGATGATTCTGACCATACTATGTGAGACTATCTAAAAGTGGTATTTTCAGGGGTTTTTATTTCCTAAATTTTTCTTTTTATGTTAGTTTTAGGTATACAGTACATTGATTAGACATTTATATAATTTATGAAGTGATCCCCTGTTTATCCTGGCACCCTTCTAGTTCTACACAGCCATTACAGTACTACTGAAAGTGCTCACTATACTGTATTTCATGTCCCTGTGACTATTTTGTAACTTGTAATTTGTACTTCTTCATCCCTACTTTTTTCACCTAACTCCCAACCCCCAAACCCCTTCATCTATTGCCATCACCAGATTGTCCTCAGTATCTGTGGGTCTGTTTTTGTTTAGTTTGTTCCTTTTGTTCATTAGATTTCGCATATAAGTGGAATCATATGGTATTTATTTTTATCTTTCTGACTTATTTCACTGAGCATAATAACCTCTAGGCTCATTCATGTCATTGCAAATGGTAGGATTTCATTTTTATGGTTTAATAATATTCCACTGTGTATATAAACTATAACTTCTTTATATAATTTTCTATTTATTGGCTTTTAGGTGGCTATTGTGAATAGTGCTGCTGTGAACATAAGAGTGCATAGATCTTTACAAACTGTGTTTTGATTTTCTTTGGATAAATATCCAGAAGTGCAATTGCTAGGTCATAAGGTAGTTCTGTGCTTAATTTTTTGAGAAACTTTACAACCTCCATAGTGGCTATACCAATTTGCCGTCCCACCAACAGTGCACAAGAGTTCCCTTTGCTCCACATCCTCATTGACACTTATTTTTTGATTTATTGATGATAGCCATTCTGCCAGGTGTCAGGTGATATCTCATTGTGATTTTCATTTGCATTTCTCTGATGATTCATGACCTTGAGCATCTTTTTATATATATATATTTTGCCATCTGTATATTCTCTTTGGAGAAATGTCTATTCAGGTTCTCTGCCCATTTTTTAATTGTATTATTTAGTTTTTTGTTGTTGTTGTTGAGATATATGAGTTCTTTATATATTTTGGATATTAACCCCTTGTCAGATGTATCATAGATGTATATCTCCTCCTACTCAGTAGGTTTTCTTTTCATTTCGTTGATGATTTCCTTTGTTGTGCAAAACCTTTTCAGTTTGATGTAGTCCCCTTTGTTTAGTTTTTCTTTTTTGTTTCCTTTGCCCCAGGGAATATATCAGAAAAAAATTACTGATAGCAATATCAGAGTTTACTGCCTATGTTTTCTCCTAGAAGTTTTATGGTTTGAGGTCTTACATTTAACTTTTTAATCCATTTTAAGTGTAAGAATGTGTTCGTTTCATTTTTTTGGATGTACCTGCCCAGTTTCCCCCACACCATTTGTTAGAGAGACCATCTTTACCCCACCGTGTATTCTTAGCTTCCCTGTCATAGATTAAATGACCATATAGGTGTAGATATATTTCTGAGTTCTTTATTCTGTTCCATTGATCTATGTGTCTGTTTTTATGACAGTACTATACTGTTTTGATTACTATGGCCTTGTACTATAGCTTGATATCATGTAGTGTGGTACTTCCTACTTTGTTCTTCTTTCTCAGATTGTCATGACTATTCAGGATCTTTAATGTTTACATATAAATTTTGGGATTATTTTTTATAGTTCTCTGAAAAATGTCATTAGTATTTTGATAAGGATTGCATTGATTCTCCAGACTGCTTTGGGTAATTTGGCTATTTTAACAATGTTAATTCTTCCTACCCATGAGCTCAATATATGCTTTCAGATATTTGTATCTTCTTCAATTTCCTTTTCAATGACTTATAATTTTCTGAGAAAAGGTCTTTTACCTCTTTGGTTAAATTGAGTCCTGTACATTTTATTGTTTTTGATGCAAATGTATATGGGATTGTTTTCTTAATTTCTCTTTCTGATAGTTTGTCACTGGTGTATAAAAATACAACCAGCTTCTCAATATTAATTTTGTATACTGCTACTTTATTCTGAAGCTGGAAGAGCCTTTGAGTGGTACACTAGTTGGGTGGTGTGGGGATCCCAGGAATCACCAGAGTATAGTGAGAGGATTTCCTCTAGCCAATGCAGTATTAGTTTTTGTGCCTGTGCATTCTCTGGGGCTTCCTGAAAAAGTCTTAGATTGCAGTAAGTCCAACCACTGCTTGTCTTGAGCCCACAGACAATCAAGATCTGTTGAAGAAATACTGTAACTTGGGACAGGATTTGTGGCCTGCCACCTGGGATGCATGGGGCTGCGAATGTGTCACATGAGCTGAATCCTTTTGTTTGCTGTTGAATTCATGGTGGAAGGAAAGCACAGGATGAGGCTGGTTTCCTGAGAATGAGCTTGCCTTGAGTAATTTGTTGGTTGGGTGGTGCGGAGACTCAGAGATACATAGGGTGGAATGAGCCTATTTCATCAGACCAATGCAATATCAGAATTGCTCCCAGTCCTGAGTTCATGGGTTTCTGCAAAAGTCACAGTGAGGCCAATTGTTGTCTGTTTTAGGGCCACAGATCCCCATAATCTACCCAAGAGACAATACAGTTTGTTTTGGCACCAGTGGTCTGCCACCAAATGTCTCTCCCTAAATGTGTGGGTCATGCGAGTGAGGTCTATTGCCTGCAAAAAATGCCCAATCTTGGGAAGGAGCAGGGTGTGGGTAGGCAATTTGTGGGTTGGGCAGGGTGGGGTCCCAGCTAGACACAGGGTGAAATGATCTGATTTCACTGGGCCAACGCAGCTTCAGAATTGGCTCTGTAGTTGGGGGGATTCAACACAAGCAAGATGGCACACATCTGTAGACTGCCCCAGAGTGGGGACCAACAAAGGAACAATGATAGCTATACCTCCAATATTTGCCTGTTGTCACATAACTCAGTCTTTTCCTGTATGTCTCTTTTACTTTCTGAGCTGCTGATCCTCCACTAGAGCCCAGGGTGAGTGTCTGCAAGTGACTGAATCTGTGAGTGGGACTTTTAAGGAGGACATTTGAGTTTTTGATTCCTTCCTTCTCACCAAGACTATCAGAATCCCCATTGGTTTTTACATTCAGATTTTGTGAAAACTCCTTTTTCTGAGACTTGAACTCTGGGCTGGGTAGCCCCTGTGTGGGGTTAAGACCTCTTGCTCTTTCGGGGAGACCTCTGCAACCACACTCTCCCTCCTAGTATTCAAACACCATGTGTGTCTTTACCCCTCCTACTGGTCTTGATGTGATTTTTCTTTATATCCTCAGATGTATGTGTTACAATCAGCTAGACTTAAGGTTCTTCATGTTGATTCCTTTATAATTTGGTTGTGATTTTAATGTAGTCCTGAGAGGAAGCAAACCTCTCTTTTACCTAGTTCACTATCTTGAGCTCCCTCTAACAGTTGTATTTTTTATTAGCTTGATAGATCATTTTCTCTCACTCTTTTATTTATCTATTTTAAGCTATTCACAATATATGTTTTATGAGAAATGATAGAACATTTAGACCAATATTTAAATAAATTCACCTAAGAATAAAGGAATTATATATATGACTATAATTCTCTTCATTACTGCATGTTTTATACATTCATATTCATCCTCAAAAAAATAATTCTTTTTGCTTTCACAGGACTTCTTATATAAGCACAAAGTCTTGACAACTGTATTTATTAGATTTGGCATTAAAAAGTTTCCACAGGTGATCTTATTGATTTTTATTTGTTTATTTATGTTATTTATTTTTGATAATTAAAAAGAAATTTTCTGTTATAGTTGGCCCACAATAGTTTATTAGTTTCGGGTGTGCAACAGTGATCAAACACTCATACAACTTACGAAGTGATCAACCGATCAATCTAGAACCCATCTGACACCATATATAGTTAATACAATATTCTTTTAAAAAATGTATTTATTTAAATTAGTTTCAAGTATGCAGTACATTGGTTAGACATCTATATAGTTCATAAAATGAACCCCCAATTGCTATACCGTATGCTATATTTTACATCCCCTGACTATTTTTGTAACTACTGTTATTTTGTAACAGTGAGTCTGTCAGCAAGTAAGTCTTCACACCAGCCCTTTAAGAGAAAGTTCAGCCATCTTTTGTCTCACTCAGCCACAATCTCCACTGGTTTTCACAGCCAGAAGTTTTGGAGCCTTCCTGGCACTGGAATCCTAGTCTGGGGAATCTAGTGTGGTGTTGGGACTCCTTGCTTTTCCAAGGAGACCTCCACAGTTGAGATATCCCTACTGATTTTTAACTGCCACACTTGGATATGGGGCCAGCCTACTCTGCATCTCTGCCCCTCCTACCATTCTCAGGGTGGCTTCTTCTCTATGTCCTTAATTGTAGGACTTCTGTTCAGCTAGACTTAATGTGATTCTTAATGATGGTTGTTCTATAGTTTAGTTGGAATTTTGATGTAGTAGTAAGAGAACGCAAACACAGTGTTTACCTACTCTGCCATCTTGACCAGCTCTTGCTCTTGTTTTTTAATACTAACAACTTCATCCTTTGAAACATTGCTAAAAAAAGTATCAGTAAACACCACTGAAAGTGCAATGGTTGATTATCACTGTAAGATGAGCTTTGAGCCAAACCTTCTCCACAACAATGGACACAATGGGTATCCCAATGGTACTTCAGCAGCGCTGTGTGAAACTGGGGTTATTGAAAATTGCTAACCTCTTATGGATTTATTCAGTTTCTGAATGTCAAGTTAGATTTTTCTGTAAGACTTAAAAGTAGATGATGTTGAATTTTAAATATCATCTGATGGGTGGACTGTGAAACCCATTGCTGTTAAACCAGTGAATGTAAAACCAGAAATCCTCTTGAAAAACAAATAAATGGACAAATTGTGTGTGCTGTTCCTCATAACTTAGATAGTAAGCCTCCATCTGCCCTAGGTCAGAGTCCAACAAGGAATGTACACTATGAATATAATGGATAATTGTTTTATCTGACTTACACCACTAAAGTTGTGGAAGGGAACATTCAGTTGGAAACTGGAGATAAAATAAACTTTGTAATTGAAAAAATAAACATATAGGTGCTGTACATGCTTGAAACATTATATTGTTGAAAAAGAAACATGCTTGCTTTCAGGGAGTAGTTTGTGCCATGAAAGAGGTGTTTGACTTTCATGAAAGAGGTGATGATGTAAAAGAAATATTCTTTCAATATAGCAAATATAAGATGACTTAGAAGCCTTACAGCCTGAAGATAATGTGTGATTCACAATCAAGGACAGAAATAGTAAAGAAATTTAGATGGATGTCAGACTATTGCCTCAAGGAGCAGTCATTTTTGAGGATATCAGTATTGCACATTTTGAAGGAACTGTAACCAAAATTATCTAAAAATTACCCAGTAAAAACCCAGAATGATTCATTATCAGGATGCATCAAAGTTGATTTTGTGATTCCTAAAGAACTTACCTTGGGAGACAAAGATACAAAATCCAAGGTGACCTGGTTCAAAGGTGTTCATGTTAGGTTTAATATTTTAACAGGCCAATGTGATATATTAGAATAAGCAACCAACATAGAAATTCTATCAAATACATTTTAGTTCATTAATAAAACCAGAGAAATGTGTGTAACTGCTGCCATTAGAGATGATTTTGGTTTTATCAAGTATGTGGATCACAGTGCTTGTATGTTCTTCTACTATAATCAATTCTGGATGGGAACCAGCTCCATTTTGCAGATTAAGTAGAGTTAATTGTGGTTCCTGATATGCTTTCTACCCAAGAGATCATATTATTAGGATTTAAAACTTCCCAAAGCCATGGTTTCATTCCATTTCCATTCAATTCAACCATTTTCTGGGCACTGTAGAAAAAGAAGCCACTTTTTCCAATCCTAAAACTATGACCTCTAATACAGGCAAAGAAAAGGAGGCTGAAGATGATATTATTGTTTATGATAACTGTGGTGTAAAATTGACTATTGCTTTTCAAGCCAAGGATTTGGAAGAATTTACTTTGCCTCAAATAAGAGATAAGTTTGAATTCAGTATTAGTGATAGAGGTCTGGGCGGCAGATTATAACTGGTATGCAACTTCTAGATAGTAATTCTAACTCCAATAGGCTCTTGGGTTATGTGGCCACTCTGAAGGATAATTTTGGATTTATTAAAAAGTTAATTGTGATAAAAAAATCTTTTTTCATTTCATTGAGTTCTCTGGTGATGTCGATAGCCTGGAACTGGGGGACATGGTCAAGTATTGCTTGTCCAGATGCAAAGGCAACAATGTCAGTGCAGAAAAAGTCAACAAACACACTTGGGAATGGCATTACTGAGGACGCTGATCCTATCATTTACTCTGGTAAAGTTATTCATCCCTGAAGGAGTGTTGATCTAACACAAACTTAGTACCAAGGAATGACTGAGATCATGGAGGAAGGGAATGTAAAAGGTGGGATCTATCCATTTGGCATAGGTGGAATGGCCAATAAAAGGGATTGCCTGCAGAGTGTCAAGTTCCATTTATATGTCCTAGGCCAAAATGCACAGACTATGGTCTCTAACATTACACTCCTGCATAGTGGAATGTGTGAAAGATCAATTTGGCTTCATTAACTATGAAGTAGGACATAGCAAGAAACTATTTTTCATGTGAAAAAAGTTCAGAATGACATTGAGATATAGGCTGGAGATGAGGTGGAATACTCAGATTCTTAATCACCACCCTGGCAAGTGCAATGCTTGTAATATTTGGTGAGTATATGAGGGCCCCAAGTCTGTTGAAGATTCATCTGATAGGCTGGTGAATCGCTTGGAGAATATCATCCTGGATGATGCCAGTTTTCCTTACTTAATGTTTTTTTTTTTTTGTCAGCCAAGGGGACCAGATAACTCAATAGGAGTTGGTGAGAAATAAAATCCATCAGGCTGGTGTCATTGACTAACCACATCCACAAAAAAACAAGTAAACAAACAAACTAAAAACATTATTAATCAACTGTGATCAAATTGGAGGTGGGAGGAGGGATTCTGGTGAAGAGTTCCTTTTTTATCCCTCCCAAAATTTGTAATACTTATTCTATTGAGCTATTATACCAGTTTTAAAACCATCCTCCTGATATGTTTTTTAAATAAATGTTTAAGAAAACCATTTTAAAATTATGCACAGTTACAGCCTGGAAAACTTAAGGCAGTGCCTTATATTATCAATTTAAGAGCTTTATTTGGTGTATTTAACACAAATGGTAATTGCAAAATCCACTTTGCATGTGAAAGTGAAAAATATAAACCGTGATCTTGTTGGGATTATGAAATTCTGCACTTGATATTTAGTATAGACTCTACCTTCATTACTTCTGGCAAGATGTTCTGCCTTAGCACTCAGTTGCATTCTATTTTTTCTTTCCTATTCGCTGTGCTTTAATTCTGAGGACCATATGAGGGTAGTATGTATTTAAAATTACAAAACAAACCATTTATTTAAGTCGATTAAATGTTAAAATATTATTTTTCATATCATTTATAATCTTGTCACATTCCACCCAATGAAATTTGGTTAGATTTCAGCAAAAATTATCTTCCAGAGTAGTTTTTTCTCCCCTTTGGATGGAAAGGCGGTAAACTTTATTACAATTAGTATGTACAGTGTAGAATTTCATGTAAATGAGATGTCCCAGCAGTGTAAAAATTTTAAACGTATTTAAACAAAAACAACAAAGAAAGATGAATGCACAAACTTGCTGCTGCTTAGATGACTGCAGCTTCTAGGACCCAGTTTCTTTAACTGACCTAAAAACAAAACAAAACAACTAAAAAGTTGTGCCTGGAATAAATCTTTTTTTTTTTTTATAAATAGCTGCCTAGTTTTTGTGTCCTATTAAATACAGGCACTTGACCCTTGGTGTAGCTTCTGTTCACCTTTATATCACAGAAACAGATTGGTCTGACTTCTTGGCCCTCATCTTAAATTGGCTACATACAGAGTTCCTTGCCAGAGGACTGAAGATTTTGCCTAAGATGACAAGGGTCAACTCAGGGAATGCAGGGGAGGGCACTTTCATCTTCCCCATTGTAGTTTTAGGTTTTGATCTCTGGGTAAACAGTCCATTTATTTTTGTAAACAAAAAATTTTTGCTTTCTACAGTTTTCTGTCAATGGTAAAAGAATGGAAGCAAATAAACTTTTACTGATTTTTGAGACACTAAAAAAATTTACTGATACATATTTCTATTTGTAAAATAAAAGGATAGATTAATACATGAGTAGCTAGAAAGAAAGAGAACTTGACAGAAATAAATTTGACAACAATGGGCTTATACCCTACATTTAATTCAGAATCAAAAGGAATACATTAATGTCTTTAGACTATCAAAATAAATGGAATTGAAACAAAAAAGAGGAGAAATTTGCTTAAATATTTCTTTAACTTGGGAGATATTAGTTCCTGAAAGAGTTCTGTTAAGTTTAAAAAACAAAAGATTTTCTAAACCACTCTGGGTGTAAAGCCATTGGCTATGAATTTTTATGCTACTACTCAATGCTTCTCATTTATTGTGCATGAAAACGTTGAACTGGGCTGTAAAATATTGCACATACTTTCACAGCATTCTGTGCTCTCTAGCTTGCCCCTCTTATTATTGCTATTATACATTTAGAACTGTATTGAATAGCTTCCATTTGCTTTATTTTGGGCTACAACTCAGGTAGAATAAAATTTTAATTTATTTTATTTAAAAAATCATTATGTTAAAATGCATTTTTCTCTTGGTCCTCTAAATTTTAACACATGTACTCATTTATGTAACCATTGCCACAGTTAGGATAGTACCATCATTTTACAAACTCCTTTGTGCTATATCTTAATAGCAGGATTTTTCAACCTTGGCCCTATTGACATAATTTACATATTTGAATAATTCTTTTGTAGGGGATACTTTTGTAGGATGCTTAGAAGCATCCCTGGCCTCTGTGCATAAGGTGCCAGTAGCAGCCCTCCTCTAGTTATGACAATCAAAATCATATGGAGTCATTTTCAAAAAGTCCCTTGGGAGGAGACAAAATCTCCCCCAGTTATGAACCACTGCTTTATAGTCACACCTTTCTCAGTCCTTGTCCTGACAATAATCACTATGTGTTCTAAATCACTACTTTTATCTTTTTGAAACTATCTTCTGAAAAGAATAATACATTATGTAACTCTTTGAGACAAGCTTCTTTGACTAAGCATGTTTTTGAGATTCATCCAAGTTATTACATCCATCAATACTTCACTTTTTTATATTGCTGAGGTATGTTCCATTTATTGGCTACACTTAAGATTTTTAATCAACTTACCTATTGAAGGACATTTGACTGTTTTCTAGATTTAAAGATTTAGAATAGAGCAGGTAGAACATTCACGTACAGGTTTCTGTTTACATAAATTCAGTTGTTAAGAGTAAATACCCAGAAGAGTGATTGCTGGGTTATTTAGCAAATATACATTTAACATTACAAAAAACTTCTAAAACATTTTCTAAATTGTTTTTACTATTTTGCATTCTCATCAGTAATATATAAGATTTCCAGGTGCGCCATATTCTCTATAGCATATGGTTTTCTGATTAAATTTTTAAAAAATTTTTAGTATGAAATAATTATAGTTTCATAACAAGTTGTAAAAAATAGTACAGAAAGGGTACTGTGTATCCCTCACCCGATTTCCCCCAATGATTATATTTTACACACCAGTGTTTCATCATGGTTTTAATTTGCATTTAGCCAATGGCTAATGATGTTGCAAATTTTTTCATGTTTTTATTTATTGTCTATATATTGTCTTTGTTGAAATGTCTGTATAAGTTTCTTGCCCATTTTTAAAATTTATTTATTTTAATTAGCTTCAAGTATACAGTATATTGGTTAGACATCTATATAGTTTGTAAAACGATATCCCCAATTGCTCTCTCCCTCTCCTGACCTTCCACCTAGCCAACGCATTAATGCTAACTGCATTCCCTATGCCATGCTCCCCATCCCTGTGATTATCTATCAGCTACTAATTTGTACTTTAACCCTTCACTCCATTCTCCCATACCCTAAATCCCCCTCCCCTTTGTCTGTCACCAAATTGTCCATTATATTTGTGATCTGTTTTTGATTAGTTTGTTCTTTTTATTCCTTAGATTCCACATATAAGTGAAATTATACAGTGCATATCTTTATCTGTCTGACTTAAATACCTTTTAGGTCCATCAAAGCAATAGGATTTTCCATCCCCTGACTTTTAGTCTGTGTGTGTCTTTTAATCTGAAGTGAGTCTTTTGTATTTTTTCTTCTTAAAGAAGGCCCTCCAACATTTCCTGTAATACTGGCGTGGTGGTGATAAATTCCTTTCACTTATTTTTTTTGTCTGGGAACTTTCACTTATTTTTTTTGTCTGGGAAGCTCTATATCTGTCCTTCAACCCAAATGATAGCTTTGCTGGATAAAGTATCCTTGGTTGTAGATCCTGGGTCTTCATTCTGTAGAATATTTTTCTTTTGCCAAGCCCTTCTAATCTACATAGTTTCTTTTGAGAAATCAGCTGCCAGTCTTATGGGTGCTCCCTTAAAGGTAAATGTCTGTTTTTCTCTTGCTACTTTTAATATTCTTTCTCTGTATTTAAGCTTTGGCATTTTTATTATGATGTATCTTGGTGTGAGTCTCTTTGGACACCTGATTTTTGGAATTCTCTGAGCTTCCTGGGGTTTTATATCCATTTCCTTCACCAAGTTAGGGAAGTTTTCCATGATTATTCCTTCAAACAAATGTTCACCTTCTTGATTTTCTTCAGTTATGCTGATCAGACAGATATTTGGATACATAATAGTGTCCCACATGCTCCTTAAATTATTTTTATAGTCTTGGCATCTTATCTCTTGCCATTCTGATTGCATGTCCTTGGCTTTGCCATTCTCCAAACAGGGCATTTGATTCTTTTTTAAATTCACTTTGTTTATTCCTTTGTTTATTCCATTTAATATACTCATGTTAGACCATGTGTTCTTCATTTCAGACTGGTTTCTTTTTATAATTTCCATTTCCATTTTTTATGTTTTTATCTCTCTGTTGGAAGTTCTCTAAACTTCCAAAAAGTTCATTAAGCATCTTTATAATCAGTGTTTTGAACTCTGTATCTGTTAGATTACTTGACTCCATTATATCTAGATTTCTGTGCTGTTCTCTCATTTGGCTTCTGCTTCTTTGTCTTCTCATTTTGACTGTCTTTCCATGTCTGTTTCTATGTATTATGCAAAGCTCCTAAATCTCCTGGTCTTATTTGTGTGGATTTGTGAAGTAGGAGTCTGTCTAATGGCACAGTCCTGAAAGGGGTTTAGCTGCAGGCCAAATTTAGCCCAAGCCTCTACCTCTCCAGGGCCAATTGTTAAAATTCAGCAAGCAAACCACAGACGCTGAGCTTGTAGTTGCCTCAAAAGGCCACACCAGAAACTGAGGTCAGCTGCCTCCAGTGTGAGTCTAGATGCTGCTCAGCAAGGAACACCTGACTCGATGAGGATACACCTGGATGTGGCTTGGGTGTGGCCATGAGTTGGGGGAGGCAGATTTTCAGGGAATCCTCTGGGAAGAGCGACCTCTGTCATCCAGTTTGATGAGGTCATTGCTATGGAGGCTCTGTGTCAAGCACACTGGTATGGAGGAGGGCTCAATAGGGCACAATGGATATCGCAGGCAGTTCTGTACAGAGCAAGTTTTGCCTAGGCCCTCACTCCGACAATGTCACCCTGTAAATCCCTGGTGCCCCTAAATTATGTAAGCGAATCAGCACTGTTGCTCAGAGCAAGCAAGTCTATCACAGTGAAAATTCGCTCTCCACTACGACCCCTTTTAGAGGCTTCTGCTGTTGCTGCCGCCATCACAGCTTCCTTCTTACTCAGCTACTAGAGACCAGGCAGCCCTGCGTCCTTGCTCCACCTTACCTTCTGCCATAGCAAGGTGATTTCTTGTATTTCTCCCTAATTATATGGCTTGTTCATCTACATCCCAGGTGACTTTTCCTTGCTGCTGTTCCTTGTTTCCATCACAGCTTTGATTTGTTTGCCAGAGGGATGAATAGAGCCTCTAACATCTATGCCATTTTTTTCGGCCCTCCCCTTGTTAATTTTCTTAAAGCCTAATCCTGAGCCCCAAATTCCATGGGATTAACCTCCCATCTCGCTCCATTTTAACTGTTGAAAACTGCATTGATCTCTCTTGTCTATTTTTAAGCGTTTTTGTTTTATTATTGAATTTCGAGAGTTTAAAAAATATATTCTGGACACAAGTATTTTGTTAAATATATGATCTGAATATCTTCTCCATATGTAGTCTGTCTTTTAATTCTCTTAACAGTGTCTTTTGTAAAGCAAAAGTTTTCAGTTTTAATGAAGTCCAATTTATCAAGTTATTTTGCAAGTGATACTTTTGCTGTTATACCTAAGGACTCTGCCTAAATTAAGTAACAAATAATTTATCTTATTTTTCTATAATTTTTATAATTTTATACTTAGATTTATGATATATTTAGAATTAACTATTGTATAAGGTGGATAATTTAGTTCAAGGTTTAATTTTTTTTTGCATATGGATGTTCAATTGTTCCAACATTATTTGTTGAAAATATTTTACCCTCCTGAGATTGAGGGACAGCTACCATTATCCCTTTATTGAGCTACAGGTGAGCACCATCTTTTCTGCACTAAAGTCTCTCCCAACATGGCAAATTCTGAATCTGCATTGGCCTGGTGAGATAGGCTCACTCCACTCCATGACTCTTTGAGACCTCACCTTACCCAAGTTAAAAATTGACCCTGGCAAACTCATTGCCTGGCAACAAGCCCCATCCTATGATCTTGGTGGGGGCTCATTTGACATCAAATAACAGTCCTTGGTTCACCGATCTCCAGATAAAATTTCATTGGTGGGGAACCAGCACTGGCCAGGGCTGCAGTATCTTTTGAACCCATATTTAGGGTTTTGGGGCCCAAGACAGGGAAAGGCTGGTTTTGATGTGATCTCAGATTTTTTTGAGTGGCCACAGGCTCAGCAGTGGCACCAAATCTGAATCTGCATTGACCAGGTGAAACCCGCTTGCTTTCTCCTGGTGACTCCCTGAGATCTCACCTCACCCAACTCACTAATTGCCTGAAGCATATTCATAGCTGGGTAACCAGCTTCACCCAGCCTTCTCATCAGGAGGCTGTTTTAGTAACAATCACCAGGCCTCTGCTCTCCCACCTCATGAAACAATTCCAGTGGTGGGCAACCAGCCCCAGCATCAGCTGCAGCATTTCTTGAATAAATCTCAGGTATTTGAGGGCCTGAGTCAGGCAGCAGCTAGACTAGCTGTGCACTGAACTTTTGCAAGAGGCCACAGGCTCAGCACAGGCACCAATATTGAATCTGCATTGGCTTGTTGAAACCCACTCACTTTACTCTGGTGACTCCCTGGGAACCCATCCCACCCAACTCCTGTACCATTCAAAGGCTCTTTTAGCTGCTGAGCCTTATAGGCAGCTGGCATGCAGCCTCAGGCCTTGGGGTTCCCTGGACCTCTGATTAGCTGTCCCAGGCCTGGTACTGGTGGCAATTTGCCACAGTTCACAGCATAGTCTCTTGCACTTGTTTTCATGTCCAACAGAGGCAATGATCACCCATGGGTCATTTGTATCTCCTACTAGGTAGACCTGGATGGTCACAGGCAGCAGCTGACCTTGGCCTGCACCAAAGACCCTCCCAAGGGGCCATAAAACCAACACACTCAGAGTCTGGCATCAGATCAAAACAGAGAACCACCCGATTAGCCTTATAAAGCATCACGAGCCCCCTTGGGCAAATCTTACTGTAGGGTCAGCCCCCACATAGCAGCTCATACCTTGTGGGTGTAGCCAATCCTTACAGCAGGAGAGCTAGAGAATAAACTCCATCCTCTGACATGTTAACAAGGATTAACTACAGGAAACAAGGATTAACTACAAGAGGAGTGCACACACAATTTACACAAGGGACATTCCTGGGGTTCTTGGCACAGGTGATCAGGGAGATTGCACCATTGGTCCACAAAGAGTACCTACAACATAAAGCCACATGAGCAAGACTGGGAGACTTAACAAATCTACCTAACATATAGAAACAAAGAGAGGCAACCAAAATGAGAAAACAAAGAAACATGTCACAAATGAAACAACAGGAGAAAACTTTAAAAAGGGAACTAAATGAATTAGAGGCAAATTACCTATCAGATATCAGGTTCAAAACACTGATTCTATGGATGCTCAGTGAACTTAGGGAAAGAATAGATGAGCTCAGTGAGGACTTCAACAGAGAGAGAATAAATATTAAAAAGGACATAGAAACCATAAAAAAGAAACAGTAAGAAAAGAATACAAAAATATGCTAAAGGAATTTAACAACACCAAGCCAATATTACAGAAAATGTTGGAGGGACTTTTTTAAGAAGAAAAAATATGTATCAAAAACAGGAATAAAGAATGGCAATACCTACATATCTATCAACAAGTATCTCAAATGGAAAATAATTAAGTGCTCCAACCAAAAGAAAGAGACTCACTTCAGATTAAAAGACACACGCAGACTAAAAGAAAGGGGATGGAAAAAGATATTGCCTTGATGGACCTAGAGGATATTGAGCTGAATAAAGTAAGTCAGATAAAGACAAATATCCCACGATTTCACATACTTGTGGAATCTAAAGAACAAAATAAACAACAACAAAATGGAAACAAACTCATAGATACAGAGAATATTTTGAGGGCTATGAGATGGGAGGGAGGATGGGGGATGGTGAAAAAGGGCAAAGGTATTAAGAAGTAGAAGTAGATAGATACAAGGTAGTCATGAAGATATAAAGCTGAGAATTCTAAAATGCAGTAAGAGAAAGGTAACTAGTTACTTAGAAGGGAGCTTCCATAAAAGTTTCAACTAATTTCTCAACAAAACTTTGCAGTCCAGAGGGACTGGTATGAAATATTCAAAATGAAATGAAACCTACAACCAAACTATTTTACCCAGCAAGGCTACCAATTAAAATGAAAAGTAAGATAATGAGCATCTCAGACAGGAAAAAGCTAAAGTAATTCATCATCAACAAGCCAGCATTACAGAAAATGTTAAAGGGACTTCTTGAAAAAGAAGGGGAAAAACAAATATGAATAAGAAAATGGCAATAACTATGTATCTATCAATAATCACATTAAATGTAAATGGATTAAATGTTCCAATCAAAAGACATAGGGCAAATGAATGAATAAGAAAACAAAACCCATACATATGCTGCCTACAAGAAACCCACTTCAGATCAAAAACATACAAACTGAAAATAAAGTGATGAAAAAAGATATATCATGCAAATAAAAATGAAAAAAAACTGGTGTAGCAATACTTATATCAAAAGAAAATAGACATTGAAACGGGCTATAATAAAAGATAAATAAAGATATTACATAATGATAAAAGGCTCAATCCAACAAGAGGACATAACACCAGTGTACTCAACATGGGAATACCTACATATAAGCAAATACTGACAAATATAAAAGGAGAGATTGACAATAATACACTCATAGTAGGAGACTTCAACACCCTATTGACACCAATGGATAGACTTTACAAACAGAAAATCAATTAAGGAAACAGTGGTCTTAAATGTCACACTAATCTAGATGAATTTAATTGAAATTTTCAGAGTGTTTTACCCCAAAGCAGCAGAATATACATTTTTCTCAAGTGTACATGGAACATATTTCAAGATAAGCCATATATTAGGCCACAAAATAAGTTTCAGTAAATTTAAAAAGACTGAAACCATATAAAGCGTCCTCACCTACCACAATGGTACGAAACTAGAAATCAATTACAAGACACAAACTGAAAAACACACAAACACGTGAAGGATAGATAACATGCTACTAAACAATGACTGAGTTAACAATGAGATCAAGAAAAAAATCAACAGATACCTTGAGACAAATGACAATGAAAACACAACAACCCAAAATCTATGGGACACAGTGAAAGAAGTCCTAAGAGGGAAATTCTTAGCGATGCCTACCTCAATAAACAAAAAATGGTGTTAGTAAAACTGGACAGATACATGCAAAAAAAATAAAACCAGATCTTCTTACTCAATATACAAGAATAAACTGAAAATAAATTAAAGACTTAAATGTAAGATCCCAAACTATAAAACTCCTAGATGAAAGCATAAGCAATAAACTCTCTGACATTATTCTTAGTAATATTTTTGATATATCTCTTCAGGTAAGGGAAAGAAAAGAAAGAAAATAAATAAATGGGCTACATCAAGCTAAGAAGTTTTTGCACAGCACAGGAAACCATCAACAAATTGAAAAGAAAACCTACTAAATGGGAGAAGATATTTGCCTACGGCACATCTGATAAGTGGTTAATACCCAGAATTTATGAAGAACTTATATACTCAACAACAAAAGAACAAATGATCCAATTAAAAATAGGGTAGAGGATCTAAATAGACATTTCTCCAAAGAGGACATACAGATGGCCAAAGATATATAAAAAGATGCTCAAGGTCATGGATCATCAGAGAAATGCATATTAAATCCACAATGAGATATCATCTCATACCTGTCAGAATGGTTATCATTAACAAATCAAAAAATAAGTGTAAAAGAGGATGTGGAGAAAAGGGTACCCTTGTGCACTCTTGATGGGATTGAAAATTGGTGCAGCAACTATGGAATTTTGGAGGTGCCTCAGAAAGTTAAAAATAGAACTACCTTATGACCCAGTGATTGCACTTCTAAATATTATCCAAACAAAAACAAAACATTAGTTTGTAAAGATCTATGCACCCCTATGTTAACAGCAGCACTATTTGCAGTAGCCAGGATATGGAAGCAACCTAAGTGCACATCAATAGACAATTGAATAAAGAAGTTGTAACACACACACACACACACACACACACACAATGAAATATTATTCAGCCTTTAAACAATACAATTTTACCATTTGAAACAACATGGATGGATGTAGAAGATATATGCTAAGTGAAATAAGTCAGTGAGAAAGACAAATACCATATGATTTCACTTACATGTGGAATTTACGGAACAAAATAAATGAACAAAACAAAAACAGAGTCATAGATACAGAGAGCAAACTGAATATTGCTAGATAGGAGAGGGTGGGGGCAGTGTGAAACAGGTGAAGGGATAAGAAGTACAAATTAGTAGGTACAAAAGAGTTACAGGAATGTGGAGTACACCATAGGGAATATAGTCAATAATACTGTAATGGCTATGTATAGCACCAAGTGGACAGTAATCAAGAGGATCATTTCATAAATTATGTAAATGTTGAACAATTGTACTGTACACCTGAAACTAAAATAAATTAAAATTGTAAAAAAAAAACCTCCTCAATAACAGATGAATTTCAGCCAAAAGGAGGAGGAGGAGGAGGAGGAGGAGGAGGAGGAGGAAGAGGAGGAGGAAGAGGAGGAGGAAGAGGAGGAGGAAGAGGAGGAGGAAGAGGAGGAGGAAGAGGAGGAGGAGGAGGAGGAAGAAGAGGAGGATAAAATAATGATCTCTTTTTATTTATTTAGTTTTTGCACTATTGTTAAAATCAAATGACCATATTTGTGTGGATCTATTTCTTAATTTCTTAAATCTCTATTCTGATCTATGTGTCTATATATTTCCTAACACCACACTGTCTTGGTTACTATACCAAGTAGTAAAAATAGGAAATAATATTGCTCCCAGGGGACATTTAGCAATATCTGGTAACATTTGCTCCTCATAATTGGAGGAGAGGATTGCTACTGACATATAGTATGCAGCACCTAGGGATTGCCATAAACATCCTGCAATGCACAGGATAGCTTCCCACAACAAAGAATTACCTAGCTTAAATGTCAGTGGTGATCTTTGCAAATATGGCTGAGTGAGAGATGTCCCAAGATCTCTCCCCTTAAAACAACATAAGCTGAGCATCTAAAACTTAACAAAAAAATCTCTATATAGAGATTCATGCCACCCACAAATAGTGACAGTTTGACTTCTTTATTTCCTATTTGGATGCCTTTTATATCTTGTTCTTGCCTGATTGCACTCGCTAGGACCTCCAATGTTATATTGAACAACAGTGGCAATAGTGGACAGCCTTGCCTTGTTCCTGATCTTAGAGGAAAGGTCTTTAGTTTTTCACCATTAAGTGTAATGTTGGCTGAGTGTTTGTCATAGATGGCCTTTATTATGTTAAGGTACTTTCATTCTATACCGATTTTGTTAAGTGTTTTGATCATAAATGAATGCTGTATCTTGTTGAAGGCTTTTTCTGCATCTATTGATATAATCATAAAATTCTTATTTTTTAATTTGTTTATGTGGTGTATCATACTGATAGATTTGCATATGTTGAACCATCCTTGTGCCCCTGGGATGAAGCCCACTTGATCGTGTTGTATAATCTTTTTAATATGTTGCTGTATTCGGTTCGCTAGTATCTTATTCAGGAATTTTGCATCTGTGTTCATGAGAGATATTGGTCTGTAGTGTTCTTTTTTGTGTGTTATCTTTACCAGGTTTTGGTATCAGAGTAATATTGGCCAAATGAAATGGAAAGTATTGCCTCCTCTTCGATTTTTTGGAAGAGTTTGGGGAGAATAGGTATTAAACCTTCTTTGAATGTTCGGTAGAATTCCCTAGTGAAGCCATCTGGTCTGGGACCTTTACTTTTTGGTAGGTTTTTGATGATTGTTTCAATTTCCATACTGCTGATCGGTCTATTTGGATTTTCCATTTTTTCTTGATTCAGTCTAGGAAGGTTGTATTTTTCTAAGTACTGGTCCATTTCTTCTAGGTTATTAAATTTGTTATTATATACTTTTTCATAGTATTCTTGTATGATCCTTTGTATTTCTGTGACGTCAGTTGTAATTTCCCCTTTCATCCCTGATTTTGTTTATTTGATTCCTTTCTCTTTCTTCTTTAGTGAGTCTAGCCAGCAGTTTGTCAATTTTATTAACCTCAAAGATATAGCTCTTTGTTGCATTTATTTTTTCTATTGTTTTTTGTATGTTTTCAGTTTCATTTATATCTGCTCTCATTTTGATTATTTCTTTCCTTGTGCTGACATTAAGCTTCATTTGTTCTTTTTCTAGTTTTTTAAGATGAAGCGTTAGATTGATTATTTGGGCTCATTCTTGTTTTTGGAGATAGGCCTGTAATAATATGAACTTTCCTCTTATGACCACTTTTGTCATGTCCCAAAAGTTTAATATGTTGTACTGTCATTATCATTCGTTTCTACGTATCTCCTAATCTCTCCTTTTATTTCTTCTCTGATCCAGTCATTCTCCAGTAGCATGTTGTTTAATCTCCATGTATTTGTGGTTCTTCCTGATTCCTTTAGGCAGTTGATCTCTAGTTTCAAAGCATTATAATTGGAGAATATGGTTAATATGATTTCAACCCTCTTATATTTGTTGACGCTCTCTCTGTGTCCCAATAAGTGGTTGATTCTTGAGAAGGTTCCATGAGCACTAGAAAAGAATGTGCAAGCAGCTGTTTGGGATGAAGGGCTCTGTAAATATCAAGTATGTCCAGTTGGTCTAATGTGTCATTTAAGGATGTGATTTCCTTATTGATTTTCTGTTTGGATGATCTATTCATATCTGACAGTGGAGCATTTAGGTCCCCTACCACGGTAGTGTTTTTGTCTGTTTCTCTCTTTAGTTCTGTTAGTAATTGCTTTACATATTTCAGGGCTCCCTGATTGGGAGCATAGATATTAATAAGTGTTATGTCTTCTTGGAGCATGATTCCCTTTATTATTATGAAGTGTCCCTCCATATCTTTCTTTATCTTTTTTATTTTGAAGTCTGTTTCATCTGATAATAGTACTGCTATTCCTGCTTTTCTCTGAATGGCATTTGCTTGAAATATCATTTTCCACCCTTCCACTTTGAGTCTGTATTTGTCTTTGGAGCTGAGATGTAACTCCTGGAGGCAGCATATGTTTGGGTTTGTTTTTTGATCTATTCTGCAACTCTGTGTCTTGTTTTGGTGAATTCAATCCATTTACATGTAGGGTGATTATTGAATAATGAGGTGTTCTTATAGCCATTTTATCTTGCTTTCCAGTGGCTTGGTGTTTCCATTGCTTCCTTGTCCCTGTGTTTATTTTTTCTTTATTTTGTTTGGCTTTTGTAAGTTTTTCCTCTGGTCTTTGTTTTATGTTACATAGACTGTTACTGAATCTTTGATATGTGGTTACCATCATGAATATATAAAGGATAGTTATATATATATATATATATATATATATATATATATATATATAGAGAGAGAGAGAGAGAGAGAGAGAGAGAGAGAGAGAGTTGCCCATTTTCTTTAGCACATGCCTTATCTCCATTCCCCTTTGTGAATTTGGATCTTTCGATCCTCCCCTTTTCATTTATTGTTATCTCAATTTGTTCCTTTGTATGTTGAGTGTTCATTACTATAATGTTATAACAGTTTTCTTCTTATTTAAGCTTATAATTCTCTGTTCTTAGTCAGGGATGCACTCCTCTGCTTTTGTTTGCCTGATATTCACTTTACTCCTAATTATGTATTTTAAAAATCATTTTGTTTTAGGTGAACTGACCCCATTCTGTCTACTCCTGTAGTGTAGTCCTCGTAAGGGAGAATTTCCTCAATTGTCATGTGTCTGGAAAAGTCTTAATTTCTCCTTCATATCTAAGGGATAACTTAGCTGGATACATTATTCTAGGCTGGTAGTTCCTTTCTCTTAGTACTTTAAATATTTGATTCCATTCTTTTCTTGCTTATAAGGTTTGTGCTGAGAGGTCCAAGGATAATCTAATGGTTTTACTTTCAGAAGTTATCTTTTTTTTTCTCCCTGGCTTTCCTGAGAATTCTGTCTTTGTTGTTGATTTTTGATAACTTTAATACAGTGTGTCTTGGTGAAGTCCTGTTTGGGTTGAGATAACTGGGTGTTCTGCTGACTTCTTGAATTCCAAGCTCCAGCTCATTCCTTAAATTTGGGAAATTCTTGTCCACTATTTGTCTGAAAATGCTTTCTAGTTCCTGCTCCTTTTCCTCCCCTTTGGTAATACCCATTATTCTTATGTTTCCTCTCCTGATGTTATCAGCCAGTTCTTGAATTTCTCTTTCATTCTTTTTCATTCTTTGGTTTCACTCTTCTTTCTTCAGATTTCTTTCTAGATTTCTGTTTTCTTATACTGATCCTTCCCTCCATTTGGATGACTCTCTATCCCAAGCTTGCTATTTTGTTTTTTAACTCTAGCAGTGTGTTTTTCATCTCAATAAATTCTATTTGGTTCCTTTTGAGGGTTTCAATCTCCTTGCTCTGCTCATCTCGTTATTTCAATTCCTGAAATTGTTGATATGACCCATTTTAGAGCTCTCTGAGTTTTTTTTTCAGAAGTACCATTCTGAATTCTCTGTCATTTAAGTCGAATCACATATTTCTATGTCTGTAAGCTTATTTTCTGGAGATTTTTCTCTTTCTGAGATGCCTTGTCACCTTATTTGCTCATGGTGTTTAAGAGACTATTTCTCTACTTGTGCATTAATGAAAATGTATTTTTTTTCCACAAAGAAGATTTATTACATAAAGGTCTCTCTATACCCTGTTGCAAAGAAGGCGTTTTTCTTTTGGTTTCCAGTAGGTGGCGCCTAAGCCTCTTGAATCCCTGCTTATATAAAGCCTTAAAATGCCTTTAAAATTTTTTTCTTGTAGATATTTAATCACACTTGCTACCCTCAGTTTCAGTCCTTCTCAGTGTTAGCAATAATTTCGGTAGAATTTGCTCAGATTCCTTTGAGGATCCACGATGATTGGTCTCAGAGGGTATGAGGAGAGGCACCCTTGGTGTTAGGGAATGGGAGCTAAGGCTCAGCTTTAGTTTTGCAGCTGCAGTTGGTAAAATTAAACTGTTATTTCTCTGCCGGCCACTTCTCTGCTTTCTGCCCTGATGACTGGGCCCTGCTACCAGCCGGCCACAGGGAGCTCACAACTTACCCAGGCAGGGCTGTTCAGAGAACTCACCCTCCTTCTCCCCACCTGCTCCTCCTGCAGGGAGCTCCAGTGCCTGCGAGAAGCAGCTTATTTATTTCTCCCAGTCCACTGCCCAACACCTGGGTTTTGATTTGTGGTAGCTCTTATGAGCAGATACCATGCTCAGTCGTGCTGGTGTGCAGTTTGTGTGTGTGTGTTTTTTTTGTTGTTGTTGAGTTTTAGATGTTCAGCTTATTGTTATTTCAAGGGGAGAGATGTTGGGATGTCTCTCACTCCACCATGTTTCCAAAGATGCCTCTAATTTTGATTATTTATTTCCTTCTGCTGGCTTTAGGATTCATTTGTTCTTTCTTTTCTAGTTTTTTTTTTTTTAAGATGATGCATTAGGTTGTTTATTTGGGCTCATTCTTGTTTTTGAGATAGGTCTGTAATGATGTGAACTTTCCTCTTATGACCGATTTTGCCGAGTCCCAAAAGTTTTAATATGTTGTACTATCATTATCATTTGTTTCTATGTAACTCTTGAACTCTCTTTTATTTCTTCTCTGACCCAGTTATTGTTAGTAGTATGTTGTTTAATCTCCATGTATTTGTGGTTCTTCCTGCTTTCTTTTTATAGTTGATCTCTAGTTTCAAAGCATTGTGATCAGAGAATATGGTTGGTACAATTTCAACCCTCTTATATTTGTTAAGGCTGTCTTTGTGTTCCAGTATGTGGTCACTCCTTTAGAATGTTCCATGTTAAAGTGCATATTTCAAATAAGTCTATTGGCAGATAAAAGTAAAGCAAATTTTTTCTAATGGACTATTCATTTTCTACAGTAGTAGTTAATTTCAAGCATATGTACAAAATAAGTAAACTAAAACTCTATCCTACAAGGAGAATAATCTTAGAGCAAATCATTTTAAAAATTAGTTTTTAAGATCAGTCTTAAATATTCCAGAATATACTAGAATATGACCTAATTATTCTTTCAGTTAATTATAGAAAAAACACAACCACAGAATTATTCCCTATCTTGATTGATGTTTCTAATAACTTTACAGGTCTAACTTTAGACTAAGATATAATTTAACAAGTAAGTAGTGGAGGAATTTTGAAGTAATGCTTGGTTTCTTTATTTAAGTATAAATAAATTTTAAATACCATTGTATCTCTGATTCAGAAAGTCAAATTACAGCATGTATTGACAGCAGATTTCTATGACAAGTAGACAATATTTGTCTGTTATGAAGAATAAAATGGAAGAAATAATACATTTCTTTTCTAGAGAGGAAATAATATTAGAAATTATAAGATAAAAGCCTGATCCCCAAAATGAAAGAACCATTAACTGAAGAGAGCAATATTATTCTTTATTCACATTGAGAATCATCCCTATTTTTAGGAATAACATAATAAGGCCTCATTCTTATTATGTATTAAAATCATTAAGCATATATGACTACATATATAAAAACACAGTTACTCTATGGTGACTATGTAATTTAAGAATAAATCCATAGACTAAGTCATGGCATTCATAAATTGTTTATGTCTTACCTGAACATTTATACTAGAATGAGTTTTCATTAAACATACTAATAATTTTCAACTAATATAATAAAAAATATGGTTACAGTATTTTATTATTTTTCTGACTTACATTTGGGTAAGAGAAGCCAGCTGCTTCACTTATTTTAATACTAGTATATTCTAGATCATATTATACAAATACACATATAGAAACTTAAAAAATATATTTTCTCATGAGAAAATATTATTTAGTCTGTGTCATTGGTGTGTATTTGCAAAATATTTCAACACTGCAGACATTACAATTTTCAAGATGGGGCATGGAAAAAGGTTTATACTCTACCACAATGATTCTGGTGTGTACATGTACACAAAGCCCCTTAGTGATGTCAATCAACTGGAAGTAGGAGTTTATCATTGTACTGCTTGATATCCATCATTTCCTTTTGACTTTAAATATGCATCATGCCTTCATAGATTTTAAAGGTACATTGGCTATATTTACCAATGTTATTGGCTTTTTGACAGTAAGAGAACTAAACACAAGAAGGACTAAAGGGTTGTAATCTCCATGGCACTGAAAATTAGAAATATCTCTATTAATGCCACTGACAGAACCTTGTGGAAACAAAGCCTGCAGTGGAAAACAGCAACTGATTACAGTGACAACTGCCAGTTTATGCTGTGTTTTAAGAGCATTGTATAAAGATAAATCTCATAAGAAAATCCTTTCTAAATAATCCTGTTTGAAAGAATGCCATTCTTCACCTCTTGTTCTATCAAATGTTTTACATTTTCTACTGCCTGTTTAATTCTGGGTTCATCTTCCTGTGTCTCTAGTGAAAGCCCAATAACATCAAATCAAAAAGGCATAGCCATTTTCATATTTAATGTTACTGGTATAACATGTGCAGAAAGGCAGATATATTGATATGTGAACTACTGATACCTGCAAAGACTTCTGCCAATCCTTGCCCTGCATCTCCCAATCCACAAAGAAAAATCACCACAGTTTTGCCTTCTGGGGATTAGGCACAGTGGCTGAAAAGGGGGCAGACATGTTATTATTGCTGCATATACATGGTCTCAACCTACAGCGGGCGTTGGAAACAGAAATCAGAATTCGTGACCAGCCATATCCCAAGGGTTTGCCAGCAGTGAGTCCTTGCCCGATGAACCAGAATTTAGACTGTTTTATTCCTTAATTTTATTTTTTTGTTCAAAATTATTTTCCTTTAATAAGGAAAGAGATATTCTAGTCTCTTTCCTTATTAAAGCTTGTCTATATCTACAAAATATTCTGAGATTTTTATGGGAATTGCATTAAACCTATAAATTGATTTGAGAAGAAATTATATCTTAATCATGTTGAGTCTTTGAATTCATTAATACAGTATGTCTTGTCATTAATTTACATCTTCTTTGATTTCTTTTATCAGTGTTTTGTCATTCACAGTGCACAGATCCTGTTTATCTTTTGTTGGATTTGTACCTATGTACATCAGAGTTCCACCCCAGAAACAGAACCTCATAAAGTGAGTTATAATGTGTTCCTTCGTCTCCTCTTTTCTGCTATATATTGTGTAGGATTGCTGTTATTTCTTCTTTAAATGTTTGGTAGAATGCTACTGTGAAACAGTTTGGATGTAGAGATTTGTTTTTCACAAAGTTTCTAACTTTCAATCCAACTCTTTAATAGCTATAGACCTGTTCAACATTTTTATGTTACATAGGATGGGTTTTAATAATTGTTTTTTTAAAGGAATTGTTCTATTTCATCTAAGTTTTTGAATTTATGTCTGCAATGTTGTTTGTAGTATTTCTGTATTATTATTTAATGTCAGTAAGGTCTGAAGTGATAGCTTCTCTTTTATTACAGCTATTAGCATTTTTTTCCTCTCATCAGATTAGCTAGAGTCTTATCACTTTTAATAATGTTTTAAAAGGATGGCATTGCGAGGCTTCTAGTCAAGATGTCAAAGAAGGTAGATGCTGTGCTTTCCTCCACATCAAAATTACAATGAAATTACAGAACAATCATCATTAGGAATCACCTGTGGTCTGGTTGAACATAAGTCCTACACCTGAGGACACACATAAGAGGCCAGATTGGGACCTGGTAGGAGGGGTAGAGACACAAAATGGGCTGGTCCCACAACCATGTGCAGCTTAGAATTGAAAGGGATATCTTGGCTACAGACGTCCCCCTGGAGGAGTAAGGGGTCCCAGCTCCACACCAGGCTTCCTAACTCAGGAGTTGAGTGCCAGGAAAAGAAGTCCCATAACCTCTGGCTGTGAAAATCAGTGGATATTGGGCCTCAAAGAGACAGAAGTCTGTGGGTGTCAAGGCATTTCTCTTAAAGGACCTGCTCGTGGACTTATTCACTGACAGACTCACTCACTCTAAGCTCCAGCACCGAGGTAGCTGCTTGAAGAGTGCCAGAGACATGCTGGAATGAACTAAATTGTCTGGCTTCAGGGTGAGGGCTGGAAGGAAGGCTTTCTCCTGGACAGAAGTGCTAGCCAAATCCATTGTTCCTTTTTGAGTCCTCCTTCCTTCCTGGTGTTTGGAGGCAGGTAGCCACCATATCTGAGACTCCATCAACCTGGAAAACACAGGTTGCTCCACCCAAGTGATTCCCTGATACCTTGCCCTTTGAAATGTGTGGGCCTACCAAAGCCTTTTTTTTTTCATATGATGGTCAATCTTGGCTCATTTTGAGAATTTCCTAAAATTTCTCAAATGTTCACAAAAGCAAAACAAGCAGCATCTAGCCTTGATGTGTCCAATGCCTCTTGCTGAGCTGCCTGAAGCCTGGCACTAGTGGGAGATGGCCTCGGGTCCTGACTTGGTCTCTCAAGGCACCTCTAAGCCCAAAATGGGTGGCAGCCAATGGGTGGATTGCTTGGTGACTCTTTCCAGGTGGCCTTAGACAGTGCACAGGCTGAAGTTGGGCTTCTCTCAAGTGGCCCTTGGGCCAGCACACCCAGTGGTTGGCTTCCACAGAGCCTGAGCACTAACCAGAACTGCATCTGAGGAGGACACACCCAAAAGGTAGACTGGGCAAACACCAGAGTCCTGTTAAAGTGAATCCTGCTCCATAGGGTTGGCCCTTTACAGGTCAATACTCACAACCAATCTAGGGTCAATTCCTCTCACTGAAATACAAACAGCAACCATGGCTGAATTACAACAGGAGGGCATACTCAACACATACAGGGACACACCTTGAGCAACTGGCTCAAGAGACCAGGGAAGCCTGCACCACTGAGCCCTACAGGACACCTACTACATAAAGCCACTCTAATAAGACTGGGAGACTTAGCATCCCTACCTAATACATAGAAAAAACATAGGGAGGCACCCAAACTGGGGAGACAAAGAAACACATTCCAAATGAAAGAACAAAGCAAAGCTCCGGAAAAAGAACTAAAAAAATGGAGACAAGCAATCTACCATGCAGTGTTTAATTTAGGGGAATTTAGGGGAATTTAGGGGAAGAGTAGATGAACTCAGTAAAAACTTTAACAGAGAGATAGAAATCATAAAAGAAAGATAGAGAACTTAAAAAAGAACCAGTCAGAAATAAAAAATACATTATCTGAGAGAAAAAGTACATTAGAGGAAACCAACAAATTAGATGAAGCAGACACTCAAATCAATGACTTAGAAGATTTGGTAGTGGAAAACACCCAATCAGAATAGCAAAAAGAAAAAATAATCCAAAAAATAATCCCCCCCAAAAAAGGAAGAAATTGTACACTAAGTTATCATGGTTATCTCTGGGTCATGCATTTTTTACAAATAAGGACACAAATTTGTCTGAAAGGAAGAGAAATTTCACACAAATATAATAATATAAATAGTATGTATTCTTAATCCACTATGATGGAAAAGCCACTTTACCTCTGAGTTCTTCATCCCCCAAACACATAACCCAAGTATTCCATCAGACCCGAGTCTATTGATGTTAGCACACTTCTTTAGGAATGTCTGCTGCACTTGTCCAGGCATACATCACTTGTAGTATTCCAAAGACATTTCTCCCACTAGGGCTACAATTTATGCCTGAGCCAGCTCTTGTGATTCTTATTATGATTGCAGGATGTACTTCACTAAGAACCCATCAGGGAATTTGAGGAATGAGTTTTATTACTCATAGGTCCTGGAGGGTACATAGCATACCTATAGGCCATTCAATGAGAACATGGGTAAAGAAAGAGAGGGAGCACAGAACTAGAGCTCTATTTCTATCAGGATCCCAAGGTAGGGTATCTAGAGTTTCATGGGCTCACTGTTTATTGGTGAATTTAAAACATAAGAACAAGAATTAGTGCGCAAAAAAGGAGAAGTGAGGTCACTCGAGCAGTCAGTTACTCAGGGCTTTCTGAAAAAGGGCCCTTCATAGGTAAAAAATGGCATAATTACTTATGTGGTTGTTTTTCTAGTAGCTATGTTATATAACTGGCAATATGTTTATTTAAGATGGATGTCATTTAAAATGGATGGCTCAGTAATCAAAAGCTTAATATCAGACATTTACACTACTTCTAGTCTTACTATGAGAGAAGCATTAAAGAAACCAAAATTGAGAGACCTTCTATAAAATATCTGGCCAGTACTCTTAAAAACTGTCAAGGTCATCAAAATCAAGTGTGAAAGTCACAGCCTCACTTTTGAATCACTCTCATGCATGCTTCTTGTGGTGTGTGAGCTGGCACAGTTCCTATCCACCTTGTTCTCTAGTACTTGCATCTTTTCATTTTTAAGATGCCTGAAGAAGTACACCATGGAGAGAAAGAGGTGGAGACTTTTGTCTTCCAGGCAGAAATTGTCCAACTCATGCCTCTCATCATCAATACCTTCTATTCTAACAAGGACATTTTCCTATAGTAACTGATCAGTAATGCTTCTGATGCCTTGGATAAAACACACTATGAAAACCTGACTAACCCTTCTAAGTTGGACAGTGATAAAGAACTGAAAATTGTCATCATCCCCAAACCCTAGGAATGCACCCTAACTCTGGTGGACACATGCATTGGCATGACCAAAGCTGAACTCATAAATAAACTTGGAGCCATTGCCAAGACTGGTACTAAAGAATTTATGGAAACACTTTGGGCTGGTGTAGACATCTCCATTATCAGACAATTTGGTGTTGGCTTTTATTCTGCTTACCTGGTAGCAGAGAAAGTGGTTGTGATCACAAAGTACAATGGTGAGGAGCAGCATGATTGGGAAGTCTTCTGTTGGGGGTTCTTTCACTGTATGAGCTAACCATGGTAAGCCCATTGGCCAGGGTACCAAAGTGATCTTTCACCTTAAGAAAGACCAGAGTACTTAGAGGAGAGGTGGGTCAAAGAAGTGGTGAAGAAGTAATCACAGTTCATATATTATCCCATCATCTTTTATTTGGAGAAGGAACAAGAGAAAGAAATCAGTGATGATGAAGCAGAGAAAGAGAAAGGTGAGAAAGAAGATAAAGATGATGAGAGAAGCCCAGGACTGAAGATGTGGGCTCAGATGGGGAGGATGATAGTGCTAAGATAAAAAAAGAAAGAAAGGAAAGAAGAAAAAGGAGAAATATATTGATCAAGAAGAACTGAACAAGAACTAGTCCATTTGGACCAGACACCCTGATGAAATAACCCAGGAAGAATATGGAGAGTTCTACAAGAGCCTTGCCAATGACTGGGAAGATCACTTGGCAGTCAAGTACTTCTCTGTAGGTCATTGTGAATTCAGGGCATTGATATTCATTCCCTATTAGGTTTTTTTTAAAAAAAATCTCTTTGAGAACAAGAAGAATATTAAACTCTGTGTCTGCCATGTGTTCATCATGTTCAGCTGTGATAGGTTGATACCAGAGTATCTCAGCTTCATTTGTGGTATGATTAACTATGATGACTTGACCCTGAACATCTGAGAAATGCTCCAACAGAACAAAATCTTGAAGGTCATTCATAAAAATATTGTTAAGAAGTGCCTTAAGAAAAAAAATAATCTAAAAAAGAGTGACATCAAAAGCATGGCAGTGTGAGGGATCTCCTCTGATCTCTCTCCTTTAAATTACAACAAACCAAACAGGTACAACCCAACAAACAACAGATAACACTCTGCCTAATACACAGACATACTGAGAGATTTGCACATCAGAGAATCTGAAGGTGAGTGAATCCAGCAAGAAAGGGAGGAAGAAAAAGAGAGGAGCAGGGATGAAGCTGGAGACTGGTGCTACAGGTGCAGCCCAGAAACCCCTGCAAAACATAAGGAGGGGGAGTTAGGTGGTGGTTCTCACTCTTTGAAGCCTGAACAGTCCTGTCTGAGTGGTCAGTATATTCCACGTGGCACAGTGGTCATGGCAGAGACCAAATACAGAGGGGCAACAGCTATGTCTTAGCAACTGCCATTCCTAGGTAGAAACTGAGCCATGGATCCTGGCTGCCTCTCCTTACCATTTCACAGTGCCACCAACTCCATACACTCCCAGAGCTAGCATCAAGCCCTAGGGGAATCTGCAGCAACCTGAACTGAAAGATACTACAGCTGGTTACAGTGATAGGCGTGGAGATACAGAAGCAAGGCAGCTGAAGCTTGAAGGCCAGCATTATCCGAAGGAAAACAGCCACACACACTGCTGGCCTTTCCCAATCCACCACACTCCCATCCAGTCAGGCTGATTTAGAAAGAGCATTGTATCTGTCTGTTGGGGCAGAATCAGTACTTCAGAACCTTTACAGAGTCTCGAACCCTCATCACTTTTCATATTCCCCCTCTAGAATGGAGTCCTTGGTCCAAGGCGACCTGGTCACAAAGGAGACACACACTTCTTCAGAGAATAAAGGGCATTTTAAAACTCAAAGCTGAGATCCAGGAGGCTTGGGCAGTTTAGGAGGCTTGAGTGCCATCTACTGGAAATCAAAAGAAAAACCTCTTCTTATCAACCTGCTAAGGAGAGATCACTATATAATAAATGTTCTTTAAAAAAAATGGACAGAATACATTTCCATTAATGCCTAGGCAGAGAAATAGTCCATGAAATAACCAGAGAAAACCAAGGTGGCAAGGCAGTCCAGAAAGAAAACAAAAACTCTCCAGAAATTTAGCTTAAAGATATAGAAATATATGATTTAAATGACAGATAATTCAAAATATCACTTCTGAAAAAGCTCAACATCTAACTGACAGTTCAATGAACTCTGAAACAAAATCAATGAACAACAGGAACATTTTACCAAAGAGACTGAAATCATAAAAAAGAACCAAATAGAACTTCTGGAAATGAAAAACATATTAAAAGAGATGAAGAATGAAACAGCAAGCTTAGACAATAAAGCTGACTAGATGAAGAAAAGAATTAAAGATATCAAAGACAGAAATCTGGGAATGACATAAAAGGAAGAAGAGAGAGACTTGAGAGTGAAAAAAATAAAATAACTCTACAAGAACCAACTGACACCATCAGAAAAAGCAATATAAGAATAATGAGGTTTACCAGAAGGGGAAGAGACAAAGAAGGGAACAGAGAGCATGTTCAAAGAAACTGTCAATGAGAATTGCCCAAACCTATGGAAAGAAGTTTATCCTTGAATTCAAGAAGCAAACACCTGATTATCTCAACCCAAGAAGGCCTTCTCCAAAACATATTATATTAAAACTGTCAAAAATTAATGACAAAGAAAGAATTCTCAAGGCATCCAAGGGGAAAAACCTAACTTATAAAGAAAAGCCCATTAGACTATCATTGAGCTTCTCAGCACAAACTTAACAAGCAAGGAAGAAGTGAAACCAAATATTCAAACTATTAAAAGAAAGAAATTAACAGCCAAGAATAATATATCCAGAAAAGCTCTACTTTAGATATGAAGGAGAAATAAAGACATTTCCAGACATACAAAAGGTTAGGGAATTTTCCACTACAAGGCCTGCATCACAGGAAATATTAAAGGGGATTTTTCTATTTGAAACAAAAAGACAGAAAAATACAAAATAGTGAGTAGAATGATTAACAGACAGAAACAGGAAACTGAAGAATGGGGTATTATATACTTAAATGTTACAAAATGTTTAAAGGTAAAAAAAATCACTTTAAAAAGAGAAGAAGACAACAGTTACTGCAACCTAAAATTGAACTCACAGCATAAATAGAGACTGTTTGAGACAAAAAAAAAAAAAAAAAAAAACCAGAAATGGAGAGGAATAAAGATCTGAATATGCAAAGGGTAATGGAGATAAGGTACACACAGAAGAAAATGGATTATTGTGTGTGTGTCTTTCCTTTACATAAACTTAATGGAAACAATGCACCAAAAATCCAGAACTCAGACACATAACATAAAACAAAAGGAAACGGAAAAACCACAGAACACCACTAAATTAAAGTAGCAGGTAGAATCACAAGGATAAAGAAATAATGGAGACACTGAGCCAAGAGTAAACAAAAGAGAAAATGGCTATGGGAAAACCTCATATTTCAATAATCACCCTAAATGTAAATGGACTGAACTTACCAATAAAAAAGGCATAGAGTTGCAGATTGGATCAAAAAACAAAATCCAATCATATGCTGCCTTCAAGAGACATATCTCAGCTGCAAGGACAAATATAGACTCAAAGTGAAAGGGTGGAAAACAATATTCCAAGCAAATGTCATCCAAAGAAAAGCAGATGTAGCCATACTTATATTTGATGAATCAGGCTTCAAGATAAAAAAAAATAATGAGTGACAAAGATGGACATTTCATAATGATAAAGGGAACTATATATGATGTATATATGAGGACGGCATAACACTTATCAATATATGCTCCCAATCAGGGAGCACCAAAATATATGAAACAACTACTAACAGAACTAAGGAAAGAAACTGATAGAAATGCAATTACAGTCGGATACCTAAATACTCCCACTGTCAGCTATGGATAGATCATCCAAACGGAAAATCAATGAGAAAATATCATCCTTAAATGGCACATTAGACCAACAAAACATAATCAACATTTACAGAGTCTATCATTCTGAAACATCAGATTACACATTCTTCTCTAGTGCACATGGAACATTCTTAAAGGTAAACCACATGTTGAAATATAAAACTATCCTCCACAAATTTAAGAAGAATGAAATCATACCAAGCATATTCTGGAGATCAACTCCGACCACCCCACTGTGGAGTTTATGCAGCAGAAGGCAGAGGCAGACAAGAATGACAAGGCTGTCAAGCACAATGTGATGCTGCTGTTGCACTGCTCATTCCAGCTTCTCACTTGAGGATCCCGACTCACTACATCTACCACATGATCAAGCTAGGCCTTGGTATTGATAAAATGAAATGGCAGCAGAATAACCCAGTGCTGCTGTTCCTGATGAGATCCTCCCCTTTGAAGATGATGAGGATGCCTCTCATATGGGAGAAGTAGATTAGGATTTTCTACATGCAGACCTTGTGACCTCTGTATAGTGTTTCCATTGCTCCCTGAATGGCCATGGCACACCTGGTTTCCTCTGCTGATGTCTAGTGGTTTTATTCTCTCCTGTCTTTCTGTTTAAGGCAGGACACAAGGGTCTCAAGCCTTCTCTTCCCACATTTGACATAAGGTATGGATGTTGTGTGTTGTGGAGTTTTTGTTTGTTTTGTTTTGAAATTAAAGAGTACAAAATAAAAAAGATGCCATTTAAAAAAATCAAGTGTGAGAAATTGTCACAAACCAGAATAGGCTGAGATATGACAACCAATTATAATGTGGTATCCTGGATGGAATTTTGGAATAGAAAAAAAAAAGACATTTGGGAAAAGTAACAAAATCTGAGTAAAGTGTACAGTTTCATTAAAAATAATTTACCACTGTTGATTCCTTAGTTGTGATAAATGTACTAAAGTAATGTGAAATGTTAAACATAGAAGAATATGGGTAAGAAAGATTCTTATAGAGATTCTATATAGAGATTCTCTGTACTATCACTGCAACTTTTCTATAAATCTAAAACTATTTTAAAGTAAAAAAATATATAAAAATAAAAGCAATCATATATCTGATAAAAGATTAATATTTAGAATATATAGAGAACGTCTAAAATGAAATACTGAAAAATGAACATACTTAATCAAAAATGGACAAAGAATGAACATTTCTTCAAATAAAATATAAAAATGACCAATAAGCACATGAAAAGATGCACAACATTACTAATCATTAAGGAAATGCAAATTTGCAAATATTTTCTCATTTTCACTGTGCTTTGTATTTTCATTCTCTTGGTAGATCTTTAATGAACAAAAGTGTTTAATTTTGATGAAATCCAATTTTTCTATTCTTTCTTTTGTTTTCTGTGCTTTTATTGTCATATCCAAGCAGTCATATCATATGGTAAAATTATGAAGCACCTTTTAAAAATAGTTTGGTGTTTCCTTCAAAAAGTTAAACATGGAATTACTATGTGATACAGCAATTACAGCTCTGAGTACATACCCCAAAGAATTGAAACAGAGACTTAAAGACACATTTGTATATCAATGTACATAACAGCATTATTCCCAATAGCCAATGTGGAAACACCCAAATTTCCATCAACAGATTAACAGATAAATAAATGTGGTATATACAGAAAATGGAAAATTTAGTCATAAAAAGGAATAAATTATGTATATATACTACAACATGGATGAACCTTGAAAATATTATGTTAAGTTAAATAAGCCAGAAACAAGAATTGTGTTATTATATTATTTTATTATCCTATTTTTGTAAGTACCTATAATAGGCAAATTCATGGAAATAGGAAAATAGGTTATGAAGTGCTAGGGAAGAAACTGTAGTTATTGTTGAATTGGTACAGAGTTTTTGTTTAGGATAAGAAAAAACAATGCAAATATACTTAATGCCACTGAATTGTACACTTAAAATTATTAAAATGGAAAATCTCATGTATATTTTACCACAATAAAAAATAAAAAAAATTGAAAAAAGGGAAATCACCAGGCTGTTGAGCTATGAGGTTCCTGATGTTTCCTCCTCCCACAAACACACCATATATACAATTACACAAGGACCAATTTCCTCTGAGAGAAATCCAGAAACTGTTGAGTGACTCTTGCCCATTGGACACCTGAGAAGAAAACAACATTAAAATGGGTAGGAAAGGCTAAGGCACACTCTAGCTATAAATCTCAACCCAATATACTGCTTTACAATCAGGAGGGAATCCCCAATTTCTGATTTATCCCTGAGGAGTGAAGAGCTTGGATTATATATCTGGAGCCCAACTTTTAAGGCTGCCACCAGGCAGGCAGGGCCCCAGATCTCCTAGCGCTGAAAGCTAATGGGATTCAACATTTTGGAGTCCCATAGGATCATATCAAACAAAGAAGTAGTTGTTAAATTGGTATGTGAACATGTCCCACAGCTGTCCTCCTCTCAAATTCAGTGTAGATGGAGCAGGAAAAAAAGACAGTCTCCCAGTTTTTCCTTGGAAGGGGTATGACTACATATTTTTCCAGCTGTACCCTGAAGTTTCAGATTCTATTCAGCCTGCAACTGAGAGCTGATTGAGATCTTCCCAGGAGCCAGTGGGCACATCCTCCATCTTTTCTTCAGCTCTCCAACAATAAAACTAAGTTGTTAGCTTCTTCCTGGAAGGAGGTATTCCACACATTTAGCACCCCAACTTTTACAGCCGTCACCCAAGGGATAAGTCTTCAAATCACCTAGTTTTGATAGCCAATGGAAGTTGGCATTCATGAGTCCCACAGTGGCACATTAAACAAAGAATCAATTTTTAAATTGGTGTGTGATCACTTCCTACAGCTATGTCCCTGAGTTCTGTACATAGAGAATAGGCAAAAACACCCTTCTCCTAGTTTCTCCCTGGAAGAAGTTTCACTGCATACTTTAGCAGCTGCTGCCTGATAATCTAGCTTTTGACCAACCTTTGTATGGGATCTGACTGGGATACTTCTGGAAGGCAGAAAAAGCTGGTGGTCATTCCTCCCACCTTCTCCCACTGGCTCATTCGAACAGCAAAATGAAATCTTTGGCTATTTCCTAGAAGGAACTTGTTCATATATCTAAGATCATAACTGTTATAACTGCCACCTGATGAATAAGTTCCCAAATCACCTATCTCCAGTTGCTGATGGGTCTTGGCATTTTTGAGTCCCCTGGGAATACACACACACAAAGACACACACACACACACACACACACACACACACACACACACACACACGGTGGTTATATATGGGTATATAAGCACTTCAGTGACCATTCCTGTTGGCTTAGTAGAGTGAGTAGGAACAAATACCCAGTTTTTGGTTTCTCCCTAAGAAGGGCCAGACTATATATCTAATGTTCTGACATTCCCATCTGCAACCTGAAGGTCAAGCCTCCAATTACCCTGAAACAGGGAACCCAAGGGGCAGTCCATGTGTCCTTTGGGAGCTTGAACAGAAGTGTGGGAATTTCTAAGCATTTGGGACACTGATGGGTCTTGGCACATCTTAATTTATTGAGAGCCACTAAGAACAAAGAGAGTGGTTTGGACAAACTCAAAGGAATGCAAGCCCAGGATCTCAGGCTGGACAGATTGACAAGTTTCATTTCATACATGAGACAAGTCTGAGAGAGGTGGCTGCTTTATCTGATAAGCAGAAACTGATAGAGATTCAGGGATAATGAAGAAGTAAGAGAATTTTAGAAATGAACCTTAATGATATGGAGATAACAGATTTTCTAGACAGAGTCTAAAACAATGGTTATAAATATGCTCACTAAAGGCCAGGAGAACAATGCATGAACAAAATGAGAATTTCAACAAAGAGACAGAATATATTAAAAAGTACCAAATACTCAAAAAACTGTGGTCACACTACTGGCACCACCATCGCCTCAGAGATTTGGATGTATTCGAACACCAAATCTGGTAGAACTAGAGGTCATGTCACTGCACTTTTCCCTGGGGAAGGGAAAGGGCTGAGGGAGTAACTAAGTGCTGCTCCAAAAACATGGCCATCTCCTTTGAAACAAGTTGGTTAAAGACGTAATGGGAAAAATCGAACCATATACCCCTTACTTCATCTTATCCAAGTGGACTCCTGAATGCAGTAATTTTTTTAAGCTTTGATCTTTTCAGGGTTATTTCAAAGGTACTTAAAGACTGGCCATGGTCCAGGAAAAATGACATAGAGGATAGATGCTTTGTTCATACCTCTTGAGACCAAATCAAAGTTGTGACAGAAACATGGAGCAAACAGCAAGCAGAGTCACCTGGAGTCTAGATGAACAGAAGCACTAAAACTAGGGAGAGAAATAAGAAATCACCCTGCAACGCTAGGAGACAGGTGGGGGCGAGGTCGCTAGGCTGTCCATCTGGAGTGGCGGGGTGGCTGAGTGGGACAGAGGCTATAGCAGCAGCAGCAGCTAGCAGCTAGCAGCTGCAGATGCTTCAAAAATGGCCATGTTTGTGATATGACATTTGCAGTGATAAACTTGCTTGCTCTGAGCACCAGCCCTGGCTTAGCTGCTCGGGGAGAGGGCGGGGGGTAGCACCAAGGACTTACAGAGGGTGACTGAGTTGTCTGAGTGAGAACAAGAGGTGAAGTTTTCTCCCAGGCAGAAGTGCTGACACTATCCATTGTTCCTCTGTTGAGCCCTCCTTCCTCTCAGTGTGCAGAATCAGTGTCACCATAGCTGAGACATTATCAAACTGGATAACAGAGGTCGCTCTGCCCAAAGGATTCCCTAAAACTCCACCTCTCTCAACTCACAGCCCCACTGAAGCCACATCCAGGTGTGTTTTCTGTGAGTCCACACTGATGGCAGCTGACCTAGGTTTCTGGTATGACCTCTTGAGGTAACTATAAGCACAACATCTGTGGATTGCTTGCTGAATCTTAACAGGTAGCCCCAGAGGAGCACAGGCTGGGGCTAAACATGGCCTGCAGCTGAACCCCTCATAGGATTGTGCCACTGGACATGTACTATACAAAGCTACACTAATAAGACCAGGAGACTTAGAGGCTTTGCTTAGTACACAGAAACAGACACAGTAGGGTTGCCAAAATTGGAAGACAATGAAGCAGAAACCTTATGAGAAAACAGAACAGAAATCCAGGAATAATGGAGTCAAGCAATCTAACAGATGCAGAGTTCAAAACACTGATTATAAAGATACTCAATGATCTTAGGGGAAATGTAGATAAACTCGGTGAGAACTTTAACAGAGAGATAAAAAACATAAAAATGTAAATGGAAATTATAAAAGAGAACCAGTCAGAAATGAAGAATACATTATCTGAAATGAAAAGTGTATTAGAGGGAATCAACAGAGTGGATGAAGAAGAGTATTGAACCACCACTATAGAGGATGGGGAAGCCAAGGACATCCAATCAGAATAGCAAGAAAAAAGAAGCCAAGACTATAATAATAATTTAAGGTGCATATGGGACAAAATTTTATGTAAAACATTCGTGTCATAGGGGTACCTGAAGGAGAAGAGGCAGAAGAAGAAGTTGAAAAGCTATTTAAAGAAATAATGATGGAAAACATCCCTAACCAGGTAATGGAAATAGACATAGAACCCCAGGAAGCTCAGAGAGTTCCAAACAAGATGAACCCAAACAGTCCCACACCAAGACACAATACAATTAAAATGCCAAAGGTTAAATTCAAAGAGAGAATTCTGAAAGCAGCAAGAGAAAAGCTTGAGAAAGAAGAAAAAGAAGAAAGAGAAAGAAGCACCCATAAGACAGGCAATTGACTTCTCCAAAACAAACACAAACACACACACACAAAAAAACACTATGCAGGACAGAAGGGCTTGGCTCAAAATATTCAATGTAATGAAAACCCAAGATCTATAACCAAGAATACTTTATTAAGCAATGCTATCATTTAGAGTTGAAGGACAGAGAAAGAGCATCCCAGATAAAAGGAATTTATGAACTCCAAACCAGTATTACAGGAATTGTTGGAGGGACTTCTTTAAGAAGAAAAAAAGTATCAAAAACAGGAGTAAAGAATGGTAACAACCACATTCCTATCAACAAGTACCTCAAATGGAAAAGAATTAAGGCTCTAACCAAAATATACAGTGGCTGAATGGATAAGAAAACAAGATCCCTATCTATGTTGCCTACAAGAGACTGACTTCAGATTAAAATTTACACACAACTAAAAGAAAGGGGATAGAGAAAGATATTGCCTTGATGGACCTAGAGGGTATTGCACTGAATAAAATGGGTTGGATAGAGAAAGACAAATACCACACAATTTCACTTACATGTAGAATCTAAAGAACAAAATCAACAACAACAACAACAACAACAACAACAACAACAGCAAGAACAAAAGCAGAAATAAACTCAGAGATAGAGAGAATATTTAGAGGAATACTAGATGGGAGTGAGGTTGTGAGGACAAAAAAATGGCAAAGGGATTAAGTGGTACAAATGGATAGTTGCAGAATAGACATGGAGGTATAGAGTGTAATATGGGAAAGACGGTTAATAATGTTTTAATAAATATGTAAGGAGGAAGAGTGATACTAGATTTACTGGGGCGACCACTTTGAGAGTTATGTGGATCTCTGATCACTATGTTATACAATTGAAACTGGTATGTTATTGTCTGCCAAGTATAATTGAAAAAAACTTACTGAATTGTACAATGTAAATAAAAGCAACTAACTGTTAATTATATTTCAATATAGATGAAAAAATTCTCAGCAAAGTACTTGCAGGCAAAATTCAACAGCACATTTGAAGGATGATACACCATGATCAAATAGGATTTATCCCTGGGATAAAAAAGGGTCAACATATGCAAATCTACAGTATGATATACTACACTAATAGAATGAAGGATAAAAATCATATGATCATCTCAACAGATGCAAAAAAAGGATTTGAAAAAATTTAACAACACTTCATAATAAAAACTCTCAACAACTTGGATGTAGAAAGAATGTGCCTCAACATAATAAAGGCCATATATGACAAACCCACAGCTAACAGCATATCAATGGTGAAAATATGAAAGCTTTCCTGCTAAGGTCAGGAAGAATTTTTATTTAACATAGTACTGGAATCCTAGCCACAATAATTAGGCAAGAAAAAGAAATAAAAGTCACCTAGATCAAAAAGAGAAATATAATTGCTTCTGTTTGCAAATAACATGATAGCAAACCCAAAAGATTCCACACACAAAAAAAAATCTGCAAGAACAGGTAAACAAATTCAGCAAAGTTTCAGGATACAAAATCAACATGCAAAAATCAGTTGCATATCTATACAGTAATAATTAACTATCTGAGAACCAAAGAAAGAAAACAACTTTATTTATAAGAGCACTACCACCAACAAAATACTTAGAAATAAATTTAACCATGGAAGTGAAATATCTATACACTGAAACTATAAAACATCGCAGAAGACAAATAAACAGAAAGATATTCCATGTTCATGAATTGGAAGAATTTATATTGTTAAAATGTCCACACTACTCAAAGCCATCTCTAGATTCAGTGAAATCTACATCAATATTCCAATGTCATTTTTACAGAAGTAGAAAAAACAATCCTAAAATTTGTTTGGCATCATAAAATATCCTAAATAGGAAAAAAAAATTCTGAGAAAGCACAAAGCTAGATTTCAAACTTTGTTATAAAGCTATGGTAGTCAAAATCATATTCTGCAACCTACAGAATAGGAGAAAATATTTGCAAATCATATATCTGATAAGAGATTAATATCTAAAAGATATAAAGAAAACTAATTCAGAAGGTTGTCTTTTCATTTGGTTGATGGTTTCCTTTGTTATGCAAAATGACTTCAGTCTGATGTAATCTCATTTGTTTATTTTCTTTTGTTTTCCTCACCTGAGGAGATATATCAAGGAAAAAAAATATTACTATTCTTTTAGAAAAATGGCAGAGAGTTTGTTGCCTATGTTTTCTTCTAGGAGCTTTATGGTTTTAGGTCTTACATTTAAGTCTTTAATCCATTATGAGTTTATTCTTGAATATGATTAAGAAGGTGGTCTAATTTCATTTTTTGCATATATTTTTTCAGTTTTCCCAACACCACTTATTGAATAGACTGTCTTTACCCCTTCATATATTCTTGCCTCCTCTGTCATAGATTAAATGACCATATAGGTGTGTATTTATTTCTGGGCTCTCTATTCTGTTCCATTGATCTGTGTGTCTGTTTTTATGCCAGTACCATACTGTTTTGATTACTGTGGCATTGTAGTATAGTTTGGTATCAGGTAGTGTGATACCTCAAACTTTATTCTTCTATTGCAAGATTGTTGTGGCTATTTGGGGTCTTTGTCATTCCATGTAAATTTTTTAATTATCCATTCTAGCTCTCTGAAATTTGATAAGATTGTATTGAATCTATAGATTGTTTTGGGTAGTATGGACATTTTAACGATATTAATTCTTCCTATCAATGAGCATGGGATATGCTTCCACGTATTTGTATCTGATTAAATCTCTTTCAATTTCTTTTTTCAATATGTAACTTTCTGAGTACACATCTTTTACATCCTTGGTTAAGTGTATTCCTAGGTATTTTTTGATATAATTGTAAATGGGATTATTCTCTTAATTTCTCTTTCTAATAATTCATTATTGGTGTATTAAAAATGCAACCAATTTCAACACATAGAAATGCACACTGGGAAGCTACCAAAATGAGAAAATTAAAAAAAAATCCACAAAAGAAACAACAGGAGAAAACTCCAAAAAATAAGCTAAATGAAATGGAGGCAAGCAACCTACCAGAGACAGAAATCAAAGTAATGGTTATAAGGATGCTCAACAAATATATGGGGAGAATAGATGAGCACAAAGAGAACCTCAACAGAGAGACAGTTAGCATAAAAAAGTACATAGAAACCTTAAAAAAGAACCAGAGATAAATGAGGAATACAGTAACTGAAATGAAGAATACACTGAAAGGATTCAACAGTCAATTGGATGAAGCAGAAGATCGAATCAGCAAACTGGAAGACAAGGCAGCGGAATACACCTAATCTGAACAACAAAAAGAGAAAGGAATTAAAAAAAAAATGAAGATAGTTTGAGACCTGTGGGACAACATGAAGTGTAACAATATCCACATCATAGGAGTACCTGAAGAAGAAGTGAGAGAGCAAGGGATTGAGAATTTATTTAAAGAAACAGTGACAGAAAACTTCCCTGACTTGGCAAATGAATTAGACATACAAGTTCAGGAAGTTCAAAGAGTCCCAAACATGTGGAATTCAAACAGACGCACAACAAGAAACATCATAATTAAAATGCCAAAGTTCAAAGACAAAGAGAATCTTAAAAGCAGTAAGACAAAGGCAGCTAGTTACTTTTAAGGGTACCTACATAATGTCTGCTGATTTTTCATCGGAAATTTGCAGGCCATAGGGACTGTCAAGAAATATTCAAAGTTATAAAAAATAAGTTTCCACGACCATGAATACTCTATCCAGTAAGGATTTCAATTAAAATGGAAGATGAAATAAAGAGCTTCACAGACAGAGAAAAGCTTAAGGAATTCATCACCTACAAGCCAGTATTACAAGAAATGTTAAAGGGACTTCTGTAAAAAAGAAAATAAAAATAACAAATATGAATATTAAAAAGGCAATAACTATGTACCTATCTAATCACTTTAAATATAAATGGATTAAATGCTCCAATCAACAGTTATAGGGTAGCTGAATGGATAAGAAAACAAGACCCATGTATATGCTATCTACAAGAAACCCACTTCAGATAAAATGAAACTCATAGACTGAAAGTAAAGGGATTAGAAAAGATATTTCAATAAATGGAAATTTAAAAAGAGCCATGGTAGTGATACTTATATCAGATAAAATAGACTTTAAAACAAAATCTATAATTAGAGACAAAGAAGGGTATTACATAATGATAAAAGGATCAATAAATCAGGAGGATATAACCCTAGTAAACATATACACACTCAACCTAGGAGCACCTACATTCGTAAAACAAGTATTGACCGACATAAAAGGAAAGATTTACAGTAATATCTTCATAGTGGGAGACTTTGACATCCCATTTACACTAATGGACAGATCTTCCAGGCAAAGAATCAACAACGAACTAATGGGCCTAAAAGACACTCTAAACCAGATGGAGTTAATAGATATTTTCAGAGCACTTTACCACAGAGCAACAAAATATACATTCTTCTTATGTGCATATGAAAATTTTCCAGGATAGACCATATGTTAGGACACAAAACAAGTCTCAATAAATTTAAGAAGCTTGAAATCATATCAACCATCTTCTCTGATCATAATGGTATGAAACTAGTCATCAACTACGAGAAAAAAATGGAAAATACACAAACGCATGGAGACTAAATAACTTGCTACTAAACAATGAATGGGTTAACAATGAGATCAAAGAAGAAAGTAAAAGATTCCTAGAGAAAAATAAAAATAAAAACACAATGATTCAAAATTTATGGGACACAGTGAAAGCAGTCCTAAGAGGGAAATTCATAGCAATACAGGTCTACATCAAGAGACAAGAAAAAGTTCAAATAAACAATCTAACCTTACACTTATAAAAACTAGAAAAAGAACAGCAAACAAAACCCAAAGTAAGTAGAAGGAAGTAAATAATAAAGATCAGAACAGAAATAAATGAAATAGGGTCTAGAAAAACAATACAAAAAATAATGAAACCAAGAGCTGGTTCTTTGAAAGGATCAACAAAATTGACAGACCCTTAACCAAACTCATCAAAGAAAAAAGTGAGAGGACTCAAATAAATAAAATCAGAAATGAAATAGGAGAAATAACTACGGACTCCACAGAAACACAAAGGATCATAAGAAAATACTATGAGCAAATATATAGCAACTAATTGGATAAACTGGAACAAACAGATGCATTCCTAGAAACATATGATCTTCCAAGACTGAGTCAAGAAGAAAACAGAAATCTGAACCGACTGATTACCACCAAAGAAATCAAATTAGTAATCAAAAACCTCCCCCGAAAACAAAAGTTTTTGGCCAGATAGCTTCATAAATGCATTTTATCAAACACTTAAGGAAAAGTTAACATCTTTTCTTTTCAAACTATTTTTAAAAACTCAAGAAGAGAGAAGGCTTTGTAACTACTTTTATGAGAATACCATTACCTTGAATCCAAAACCAGACAAACACATTACATTACAAAAACAGAAAATTAAAGGCTGATATCTCCTGTGAACATTGATGCAAAATTCCTCAATGAAAGATTAGCAACCCAAATTCAGCAATACATTAAAAATATCATACATCATGGTCAAATTGAGTTTATTCCTGTGATGCAATTTTGGTACAATATCCATGAATCAATTAATGTGATACATCACAATAATAAACTGAATGATAAAACCATATGATTAGATTTTCATCTGATTTTGACCGAAGGAAGTTTGGGAGCACTGAGTGACATCATCAAATCAAAATCATAATCCTCCCAATGAGCATAGCTAAGATCTTCAGGTAGTCTCAGGAAAGGGAAACTTGGTAAAGGCCTTCCTTGGATAAGAAGAATAAGATATTGAGATTTGGAGAAACATGGTGGAGTGAGAAACATCCCCAGATCTTTCTTCTTGAAACAGCAATAAGCTGAATATCTAAAACTCAACAATAAACATCTAAATTATACACAAGCACGCCTGAGCCTGGGATCTGTGCATAAGAGCTACCATAGGTCAGAAACCCGGCTGTCAAGTGGTGGACTGGGAGAAATAAAGAAGCTACTTCTTGCAGCCAATGGAGCTCCCTGTAGGAGAAGGGGAAAGGGAGAAGGCAAGTTTCCTGAACAGCCCTGCCTGGGAGAGTTGTGAGCTCCACATGGCTAGTGGCAGGGCCCAGTTATCAGGGCAGAAAGCAGAGAATCAAGACAGTAGAAAAATAACAGTTGACCTCTACCAGCCACAGTTGCAAAACCAAGGTTGAGCTGCAGTCCCCACCCCCAACCCAGAGGTCCCCTCCCCCAATATCCTCCAAGACCGAAAACTGCGGAGTCCAGGAGAACTTAGCAAATGCCTCCAAAACTGTCGCTAACACCGAGAGGGACTGAGACAAAGTAGTGAATGTGATTAAACATCTATAAAAAAGGGCATTATTAATGCTGTACATAAAACAGGGAACCAAGAGGCTTAGATGCCACATACTGGAAACCAAAAAAAAGTACCTTATTTGCAGTAGGCTAAAGAGAGACCTTTATGTAATAAATATTCTTTCTGGAAAAACAACAGAATACACTTCCATTAATGCCCAGGTGGAGAAATAGTCTATTAAACACCATAAACAAGGTGACAAATCATCTTATAAAGAAAGAGAAAAATCTCCAGAAAATAAATTTACACACATGGAAATATGCAACTCAAATGACAGAGAATTCAGGATGGTACTTCTGAAAAAACTCAGAAAGATCTGAAATGAATCATAGTGACAATTTCAGGAATTAAAAAAATGACTAGATAAGCAGAATGAGTTCGTTAGCAAGGAGCTTGAAACCCTCAAAAAGAACTGAATAGAACTTGTGGAGATTAAAAGCACACTGCAAGAGTTAAAAAACAAAATAGAAAGCTTGGGAAATAGAGTCAACCAAATAGAGGAAAGAATCAATGATATCTAAGACAGAAATCTAGAAATAAATCAAAAGGTAGAAGAGAGAAACCAAAGAATGAAAAATAATAAAAAAGAAATACAAGAACTAGCTGATACCATCAGGACAGAAAAAACAAGAATAATGGGCATTATTGAAGCAAGGAAAAGGAGCAGGGACTAGAAAACATTTTCAGAGAAGTAGTTGATGAGAATTTCCAAATCTAACAAATGAGCTGGAGCTTGGAATTTAAGAAGTCAACAGAACACCCAATTATCTCAACCCAGAAAAAGCTTTCACCAAGACACATTGTATTAAAATTATCAAAAATCAATGACAAAGACAGAATTCTCAGGGAAGCCAGGGAGAAGAAGATGGTAACATGTTAAAGTAGACCCATACTAGTAGTAACCAGAGGGTAGAGGGTGGGGTAGGAGGAGGGAGATAGACGAGGTAAAAGGGGTCAAATATGTGGTGACAGAAAGAAATCTAACTATGGGAGGTGAACACAGAGTGTAAACATATATATGCCTTACTGTTAAAGCATACAGCTGAAACTTATTGGATTTCATTAGCCAATGTCATCATAAAAATGAATTAATTTAAAAAAACATATGATCACATCAATATATACAGAAAAACATTCAACACTATCCAATTATGATAAAGATTCTTGGAAAAGTGGGAGTAGAGGGAACATACCTCAACATAATAAAGGCCATATATGACAAACCTACAGCTAATATCATACTCAGTTGGGAAAGGCTAAAAGTTTTTTCTTTAAGAGCAGGAACAAGACAAGGATGCCCACTTTCAGCATTCTTCTTCAACATTATATTGGAAGTCTTAGCCAAAGCAATAAGACAAGAAAGAAAAATAAAAGATATATGAATTGGAAAGGAAGAAGTAAAAATCTTATTATTTGCTGATGACATGATACTATATATTGAGAACCCTAAAGATTCCACCAAAAAACTGTTAGAACTGATCAATAGATTCAGTAAAGTAGTAGGTTACAAAATAAATATTCATAAGTCAGTGGCATTTTTGTAAACCGATGATGAACTTTTAGAAAGAGAAATTAAGAAAACAATCCCATTTCTGATTGCATTGAAAACTATAAATTACCTGGGAACAAATTAACCAAGGAGGTAAAATACCTGTTCTCAGAAAATTATGTCATTGAAAAAAGAAACTAAAGAAAATACAAATAATGGAAGCATATACTATGCTCAAGGGTAGGAGGAATCAACATTTTTAAAATGCCCATACTACCCAAAGCAATCTACAGATTCAATGCAATCTCTATCAAAATGCCAATGGCATTCTTTAGAGAGCTAGAAAAAATAATCCTAAAATTTAAATGGAACCATAAAAGACCCCGAATAACCATGGCAATCTTGTGAAAGAAGAACAAAGTTGGAGGTATCACACTACCTGATATCAAACTATACTACAAGGCTACAGTTATCAAAACAGCATGATACTGGCATAAAAAAAGATACATTGATCAATGGAACAGAATAGAGAGCCCTGAAATAAATCTAACTTAATATATGACAAAGGAGGTAAGAATATTCAATGGGGGTAAAGATAGTCTCTTCAATAAATGGTGTTGGGAAAATTGAACAGATATATGCCACAAAAAAAAGAAGAAAGAAAAAAAAGAAACTGAGCTACATTCTTACACCGTATACAAGAACAGACTCAAAATTGACAAAAGACTTAAATGTAAGACCTGAAACCATAAAATTTCTGGATGAAAACATAGGCAGTAAACTCTCTGATGTTACTGACAGGAATCTTTTCAGATATGTCTCCCCAGGCAAGGAAAACAAAGGAAAAAGTAAACAAAGGGGATGATATCAAACTAAAAAGTTTTGTACAGCAAAGGAAACCATCGACAAAACAAAAGACAACCAACTGATTGGGAGAATGTATTCACTATTGATATATCTAATAAAAGGTAAATATCCAAAATATATAAATACTCATACAACTCAACAACAAAAACACAAACAATCAAATTAAAAACTGAGAAGACCTGTATAGATACTTCTTCTAAGAGGAAATACAGATGGCCAATATACATAGGAAAAGATGCTCAAATTTACTAATCATCAGAGAAATGCAAATTAAAATCATAATGAGCTATCACACCTGTCAGAATGGCTATCATCTATACATCAAAAAACAGCAAGTGTTGTGAAGATAAGGAGAAAGGGAACCCTCATACATTGTTGGTGGGATTACAAATTGGTACAGCCACTATGGATAACAGTCTGGAGGTTTCTCAAAAAATTAAAAATAGAAATACCTTTTGACCCAGCAATTGCACTTCTGGGTATTTATACAAAGAAAACAAAAACGATAATTCATAAAGATTTATGCACCCCAATATTCATGGCAGCACAATTTATAATAGCCAAGATATGGAAGCAAACTAAGTGCCCATTAATAGATGATTAGATAAAGAAGTTATGGTTCATATATAAAATAGAATATTACTCAGCCATTAAAAAATGAAATCCTACCATTCTCAACCACATGAATGAACCTAGAGGTCAGACAAAGATAAATACCATATGATTTCACTTATGTGTGTAATCTAAAGAACAAAAAGAATCAACTAATCAAAAACAGACTCACAAATATAGAGAACAATCTGGTGATAGAGAGTAGGGTGCTTGGGGATCTGATAGAATGAGGTGAAGGGTTAAAGAAGTACAAATTAATAGTTGATAGATGGTCACGGGAATGGGGAGCATGGCATAGGGAATGCAGTTGGCATTAATACATTGGCTAGGTGGAAAACAGAGGAGAGAAGCAATTAGGGGCATCATATAATAAACTATACAAATGTCTAACCAATGTACTATATGCTTGAAACTAAGAAAAAAAAAAGAAGCACAGATAGTTACAAAGTAGTCATGGGGATGTTAAGTATGGCATACAGAATATACTGTAATAACCATGAATGGTGTCAGGTAAGTACTGGACTAATTGGGAAAATCCCTTCATAAATTATATAAATGTCTAACCACTGCATATAGCAGAAACTAATATAAAATCATATTGAATGTTAATAAAAGAAAGTAAACATTGATAGTAAAAACATTCCACTCATCTAAATAAAAATGCAACTGATTTCTGAATATTAATTTTGAATCCTGCTACATTACTGAATTTATTTATCAGTTCTCTTAGTTTTTTGGTGGAATCTTTAGAATTCTGTCCATATAATATTGTGTCATCTGCAAATAATGACAGTTTTGCTTCTTCCTTTCCAATCCAAATGCCTTTTACTTCTTTTTCTTGTCTGATTGCTGTGGCTAGGATTTCCAATACTATGTTGAATAATAGTGATGCAAGTGGGCATCCTTGTCTTGTTCCTGATTATAAGAAAACACTTTCAGCTTTTCTCTAGTGAGTATGATATTAGCTGTAGATTTGTCACATATGGCTTTTACCATGTTGAGGTATATTCCCTCTATTAATACTTTGCTGAGAGTTTTTATCATAAATGAATGCTAGGTTTTGTCAAATGTTTTTCATAAATGAATGCTAGATTTTGTCAAATGTTTTTTCTGCATTTATTGATATGATCAATAAAATAAGATATTTGTCAATGATACATCTGACAGGGGGGCGATATTCAAAATTTATAAAGAATTTATACAACTCAACACCAAAAGAAAACTAACAATCCAGATAAATAATGGGCAGAGAACTTGAACAGACATTTCTCCAACGAGTATATACAGATGGCCAATAGACATATAAAAAGTTGCTCAAGGTTGCTAGTCATCAGAAAAGTACAAATTTAAACCACAATGAGATATCATCTCACACTTGTCAGATTGGCTATCATCAATAAATCAACAAACAACAAATGCTGGCAAGGATGTGAAGAAAAGGAAACACTCATGCACTGTTGGTGGGATTGCAAATTGGTACAGCCACCATGTGTAATAGTTTGGAGGTTCCTTAAAAAATTAGTACTAGAACTACATTATGACCCAGCAATTCCACTTATGGGTGTTTATTCAAGGAAGTCTAAAACACTAATTTGAAAAGATATATACACCCCTATGTTTACTGCAATGCTATTTTACAATAGCCAAAGTATGGACGCAATCTTAGTGACCCTCAATAGACAATTGGATAAAGGAGAAGTGATGCATATATATAATGAAATATTACTCAGTTGTAAAAAATGAAACTTTACCATTTGAGACAATGTAGATGGATCTAAAGAATATTATGCTAAGTGAAATAAGTCAAACAGAGAAAGACAAATCTCATATGATTACACTTACGTTTTAGAACCTAAAGAAAAGAAACAATCAAAACAGAAACAGACTCATAGATCCAGAGAACAAACTGATGGTTGTTAGTTAAGAGGGTGGGGTTGAGAGTCTGAATGAAAAAGATGAAGGGATTAAGAAGTACAAATTGGGAATTACAAAATAGTAATTACAGTAAGTACAAATCAGTACTTACAAAACAGGGATGTAAAGTACAGCATAAGGAATACAGTCAATAATGTAATAACTATGTATAGTGCCAGGTATGGTAATAGATTAATCAGGGGGTTCACTTTGTAACATATATTTATATGCCTGAAAATAATATAATATTGAATGTCAACTGTAATTGAAAAAAATTATATAAAAATATAAAATAAATAAAATATATAAAGAACTCATTCAACTCAATAACAAAAAAGAAAAAAACAATCCTATGTTTTAAAAATGAGCAGAAGACTTGAATAGACATTTCCTCAAAGAAGACATACAAATGACCCATAGGTACATGAAAAGAGGCTCAACTTCACTAATCATCAGGGAAATGGATATCAAAACTACAATGAGATACTATGTCATATTGTTAGAATGGATATTATAAAAAGAAGAGATAAGAAGTGTTGGAGAGGCTATGAAGAAAAGGGACCCCTCATGCACTGTTGGTGGGAATGTAAATTGGTACAGTCACTGCAGAAAACAGTTTGGATGTTCCTCAAAAAATTAAAAATAAAAGTAACATATAATTCAGCAGTTCAACTTTTAGGTTCATATCTGAAGGAAATGCAATCACTATCTCAAAGAGATATGCACTTCCATGTTTATTACAGCATCGTTCATGATTGCCAAGACATGGAAATAAGTGTTTATCAAAAGATGGACAACTGAATGGATAAATATATATATAATATTATTTGGCCTTAAAAAGAAGGAACTCCTGATATTTGTGACAACATGGATGAATCTGCCGTGTTAGGCTAAGTAAAATAAACCAGACCCAGAAAAATAAATATTGCATGATCTCATTTATATGTAGAATATAATAAAATAACCAAAAACTCAAATTCATAGTAATAGAGAGTAAAATAGTGTTTACCTGGGCTGGGTCATGGGGAATTATTGTTAGATAAGTACAGAGTTTCAGTGAAAAGAATTCTGGAAATGGGTAGTGGTGATGGTTTCACAATATGAATGTACTTTATACCACTGAATTGTACATTTAAAATGATTAAGATAGTAAGTTTTATGTATATTTTGCTACAATACAAAATAATGAAAATAAATAATTAAAAAGATAACATTTTTTAAAAACGAAATGAATTTCTGGAAATTTAAGATATTTTGTGATGAGACTCCTTATCTTATTTAAAGCTTGTTTTATCAGGCTTCTGCTGATACTGCTCCAGTGTTTGAAAGGTGGCATTGCCTCATTCCTGTTAGGTAGGAATGGAAGTGCAGGTTCTCTAATTGACTTCTGTTGATATCCAGAGCACAAGAGGGACTCCTTATTACTACTGTGCAAGGTTGAGAGTCCAGCATTCCCATTAGGCTTCTGCTGATACCAACTGGCTGGGAGAGGCGGAAGCCTTATTACTGCATTCCATATGGCCTGATATAATGGGATGGTGGCCTTTTTTACTAATAAGGGGTAGTGATGGTCCTGGTTCTCTACAGGCCTTCTCTGATACCATCTCAATGGGGATGGAGGAGTGCCCCACTGTTGCTGGTTGGTTGTAGATGTCTAGGCTCCTCACATTGTCTCCACTGATACTGCTATGGATTGGGGGCGAGATGGACTCCTTACCCTAGAGGTGGTGAAATTTCTACTTCTCCACTAGGTATTCTCTGACACCATCACAATTAGAAGGGGGAAGGGCTCTTCATTACTGCTGGATGGGAATGGAAGTACAGTCTTTCCTCATGGTCTTTATGACATTTGAGGTGGTGGGTGGAACTAGTTTCTACCCAGGAGGATAAAAATTCTGGCTCTCCACTCACCTTTCTCTGACATCACCCTGGCAGCATCAGAATCTGGAGTGCTTCTTTACATCCATGCAAGGGTAGAAATCTAGGCTCTCTACTTGACCTTCACAGGATGTAGGGGTTGGGATGCGCTGTAGTTTTTTCTATGGCATTTGGCAGTTTCTATGGCATTTGGCAGTTACTGAAGGAATTTAAAAAATTATGTTTACTCCATATTTCTGGAAGCAAGAGTGCCCTAAGTGACTCTTGAAAACTATTTGTATTACATGCCTTAGGACTAACAACAAAAGTCAGCTTAAATATTGAACTCTAAGTAATAATTTCATTGTTGTTTTTATTGTTGATTTAATTTTTCTTCAAAAAGCATGGGTTAAAAATTCCAGAAATGATTTCTGTGCAGACTCACATTGAACATACAAATAAATTATATACATAGTGGAAGCTAAGTTTCTCCCTGTCAGCAAAGGGGGTTACAATCATTGAAAAGGAGAAGGTTGAAATGAATCCTGTGTTGAACTGAAATTGGGGTAACAGTACGAACCCATGGTTTTTAATATGAATATAAAATAGATTAAAATATGAACACACACATCTCCTAGATCTGTCCTCTGAGAAGACCTAGTAGCAATGATAGAAACCTCAATAGCAGTGAGCACACTTAGCACCCAGGTCTTGGTTTATAAACACCATTACCCACTGGAAAAAGAAACAGAACTCCATGATGAAATGTATGATGCCTGGGGCGGGAAACATACAAAATATGTATATAACATTTTGCTGTGCCCAAAAATAAGAAATGCTCAAAAAATGATGAGGTTGTGTAAAATGGAATCAGGAGTCAACTTGAAGGGGTCTCCACTAACTAATGAAATCTGTAACTATTTGCATATTTAAATAAATAAGCTTAGTAAAAAATTACAATGCATTTAATAGAATAATAATCAATGAGTCAACACATGCACATATTCTTACATGAGAAGGGAAATCTCTTTACAGCAATAAAATCTACAGTAGAATCCAACTTAAAAAGTAGAATGTATGATGAAAATAGAAAGTCATCTCTGGACAATAAGCATGGTAATAATGAAATGAGGTAAGAATCATCAATGGATATTAAAACTAGTGGATGAAAAAATTGACATCATGTGCATGGCTGACTAACGCTCCAGAAGAGAGTCTAAGCTGCCTAGGCTTGTCTTTGAGGTTTTTCTTCAATCTGGCCCCAACCTACATTTGTTCCTCTTGTCACCATTGGCCTGGATCCCCCAATGCAATCTGCCTATGTCTTTCACTTGCCCCTTTCCAAACCAAACCAAATTATTAGTTTATTAGTATCAATTCATTCTACACGTGAGGCCTTTTATAGTTCAGTGCTCTGGCAGAGACAAAAAAAAGTTTGGGCCAGCCAGGACCACGATTTAGATGCCATCACAGTCCTTCCCTGTTTTCATACTATGACTACCAGCTCCACCTCTACCAGGACATCCAACTTCCTACCCAGGGACCCTCCCCCAGGACTCTGCTGGGCACACATTATTTCAAACATATATAGGCTCTTATGTGTTGTCCTGGAAGTGCACAAATCACTACTACCCATTAGCTAGAAATAGTCACAGGACCCAAATAAAACTTCAAAGGTGGCTGGAAAATGTAGGGGAGTTCATGGAAATTTAATAAGCACTAGATTTTTGTTGCTGTTGTTTATATTTTGCCAAATGCTGTATTTTTCTCATATACTTTCATAGATAAGTAAAGTAAGACACAAAGAAAATACTTGCCCAAAATCACACCACTGGGGAAAGGTATAATTAGAAGATAGGTCTCTTTGATGGCAAAATCCAACTTCTTTCTACATCCTGTTGCTTCTGTCCTAGAGCTCACAGTATCCCAGCCCTTTTCCATACACTCACATGTTCTATCACTTAAGATTTTGATTGTAAGCAATGGGGTGTTGGTAAATGGTTAACAATTGGTTCTCAAAACAAAAAAAAAATTCTGATTGGTAGTCATTATCACTTTTAATGGAATAAATAATCCCAGCATGACCAGTTTCAAGTTACCAATTTTACTGCATGCAGAGGAAGGATGATGTGCACACAGGTGCAAGCTGGCCTCAGCATATCACTGGTTATAAATAATAGTAAGGTTTTTTTTTTGCCAGTGTAAATAAATTGATTTTATTATAAAGATATCAGAGACTCACAGAACTGGAGGGAGACTGGAAAAGATAACTTGAAAACTGGATAGGAAGCAAAGACAGAAACAGTATAATCAGGATGCTGCCCCAGGAATAAAATTGCATAAACCATTTTTTTCCACTCTTGTGTCAATCACTCAAGTTTCAAAGGCCAACAAAAAGGCAAGTGATTGAATAAGAATAGGTTGCACAAGATGAAAGCACCCCTCCCCACAGAAAGGCCACCCCAGTCCCACAGAGCTTGGGTGTTTCACACCACCAAGTAGAATAACCAGCACCCAGAAATGCTGGCACCACAGCCCAGACTTGGAGGTACCATAGAGATGTGGGGCCAATAAGGCTTCAGGCTAAAATTCCCCCAGGCCTGCCTGAGAAAAAAGTCAGGATCCAGGCCTATCTGAAGAAGGGGAGCCTGATAGGACAACGACAAGGGAGGAGCTGGAAATCCGCACTGTTGCCTCCTTCCTATTAATCCTCTCAGAATGTGGATATCACCTGAGAACCTGAAGAAGCCTTGGACACTGTCCCACTCAGAGTCCTTCCCAGGATACTAAATTGCCTTTGCTCTTGGTTTCTTCTATCCCAGGACCTCCTGCTTCTGCCCTTGCCCACATGTTTAGGTACTACCAAACCACTGAGGAAGTTATGGCCTAAGCCTAATTTCATCCTCAGTGAGAGCTCCGCTTTCAGCAAGGTCCCTGTTTACAGTCACAGCCAAAAGGCTGTCTAGCTCTGCAAAGAGCTGTCTTTCTCAATTTTTGTTCTCTAAGCAACAAAGTTTCCTCTTTTCTTTGCAGAAGGGAAGAAGCATTGTGCAGCGCCTACTGTCCATTAGACCTTGTCTTTGAGATGCGGCCCTGGTCCTGTGGTGTAGGGATTGTGAGGCCTTTCTAGAGGGGCAGGCTATGGGCAGCATTTCCAGAGGTGAGAAGGGGGCTAGGGTATAAGACCTTCCTTTTTATACAGGAGACTTTGGTACCTAGCTCAGTGTTCTCTGCTTCTACTCCTGCCCCATCTGGAGTTATTTCATTTTCCACATAGATAATACAACCAACATCCAACAACATCAACTCTGGGAATAGTTATCTCCCCTTCAACCACCCATTCTCTGAACCTTGTCATTACCTGGAACCTTACCTCCTGTCTCCTTAAATATAACTGTCTGACCATCTACACCCTTTCTCATTACCTCATCTTTCAGCATTACTCCAGGACACCTAGCAGCATATCCTACACATACAAATCACTTAAATGACATTTATAAACCATATTAGTTTTTGGACCTCATTAACACTCATGTTTACCAATTGCTCCTTTATTTCCCAATCCATTTAGTCAATCAACCCCCTTTTTCACCTGTTAAAAGCTGATTTACCCCTCAGGCTAGAACTGAGGCCCTTTCTCTCCCATACAGACATGTTGATCTCTCCCCAAACATAGGGAAAAATGGGAGCACATCTATTTCACTTTGCAGTTTCAATGTTTATTTCTGATACCAAAACTAGACAGCACGCAAGGGGAAAAAAGCAACAGACAAGGAACATCAAATAAATTTATCTTGCATGCCACTTTCAGTCAATAGGATGTGGCTCTCTAGATAGCTGTGTTTAGAAGGACTCCAAGGCTTCAGCCTCACTCAGGGGAAATACTATTGCAACTGATTAGCAATATCTGTGAACATAAGAAAGAAAAAAAATCAAAGATCTATACATATCAAATAGTAATAAATATAAATACCAAACAGTGTTTCCCCATACTATTCTCATCTCCTCACCATAGGTTTCCTACGACTCCCAGCTTGTGCACATAAATACATTCACATGTACCCTACATCTACCAATGACCCAAGTTGCCCAAACCAAAGTGATATACCTACCCAACATCTCACTCAACCCAGAAGAAACCAATGGCACCAAAGTTGGCAGCAAAGTTGGCAGTGGCTGTACCGCCAGGGCCAATAATGGGGCCAGTAAAGGTCTGAGGAAATCTGGAGCGGGCATTCTGGTGGTATCTGGCCCAGAAGGTAAATGGGATTCTGGACCAAGGATCTCCAAAATCTCCTTCCTCATCCCAGGTCAGCAGCTCAAACTCAATGTCATCCCAGCTCCAGGGCCCAGATACGGCTTCATCTCCAATCCCCATGCGGGTTCTCGCCTCAGCCCGGGCCTCAGCCTCAGCTGCAGCAGCATCCAGAGCATCCAAGGCCTCATCTGCGGCCTCCATGAACTGTGCAGTCCAGTCACGAGGGTCTCTCTTCTGAACCTGAGATGAGAAATAGAAAATAAAACAAAACTCATAATAGTATTAGTTAATATTTATGAAGCACCTACTATGTATTTAATACCCTACTTTGTGCTATTTTTTGCTTAATAACATCAAATACCATTAGTAATGCAGCACCTACCGTGTGCAATACCTAAAATTTCATTCTTGCTCTAGACCATTCCCTGCCAGTCACACCTCACCCTCTGACCCATCAAGTCTGAAGCAGGTCCTCTTTTACCTCTGCAATAAATCTCAGAACTTTCATCTTGCTAGTCTCATGATAGGAACGGAGGCCCCAGAGGAACTCATACTCAGGAGGGTTACTGTTGGGCACTCGTCTATAATCCAGGTACCTTAGAAAGAGCAAGAAAATATTTGTTTCTATCAAGGTAGAATGGTAGTCCATTAATGCCTAATAGTCCTAGACTTTGACCAGGTAGCAATGCCTGCTCCCCCAAGATTCATTCCTAAACATGATCAGAGTACTGACCCTCTTAGTAATCAGGCATTTGAATTCCTATGTCAGTGTTTCTATACTTAGCAGTCTCCTAGAGCTGCAAGAAAGGCTTATGTAAAGCCATAGAAAGGACAACACTTAATCATAGTTCTAGCTCCAGGTTCTTATAATCTTGTCAGTGAGCCACAGATAGGCCCAATGCAATGATTACACTGCAGTACAAAAGCCTTAACCAGGCCCTGCCTTGGAGACATCTACTATGGGAATGGTGGACAAGCTCTGATAACTAAACTGTAGAAAAATTCAGCCACAAGGAGTATACTCCATAGATACTTCTGAGTGACATATGTTTTTGTATGCATATGTATAGGTATAGTTAGTGTAAGAAATGAGCATGGGAAGGACTTTCTGAGGCTGACTAGCACACTGAATTCATGAGGACCAGACAAATCTCCTTAGGCATCACTTACCTTTGTTTTACGAACTCATAAGTGAGAAGTTTCCTTAGATCTCCAAGGAGGGGATGTCTCACCCTAATAGGTTAAAAAAAAAAAAAAAAGGAAGTCATAATCAGAGACTATGACATTGCCTAAAGAAAAGAGCTTTCCAACACAGGTCAGAGATGAGAGAAGAGGCAGAGTTCAGGACTATTTCCCCATCTATCCAGGTCACATTCTTGGGCTCAGTACCTCCCCAAAACCCCTAGACCACCAGGCTGATGAAATCCTGGGACCATTCTCTATTGTCAATGGATGGTATAAACAGACAAAAGATGAGAGAGCCCAATCATACCCAGGACGCAATCCCATCTTGCGTAGTGCCTCCCAGAGGACAGCTGCAATGGGAGGCAAGGGGAGACAAAAGACAAAAAATGAGCATGGAAATCAGGCTGTAGCCAACCCCCAGCTGCAGATCCAGCCACTCACCTTCACTGGCACGGTTGCCATTCATGAAGATGATGCCCAAAATCACTAAGAGGAGACCCAACTTGGGTGTGTCTTTGGTCCTAAAGGAGTACAAAAAGAATATGCTTTCAGCAGCCATTTGCACAAGACACCCCAGGCAGCTTAACCATCTAGCTTCCCCAGTATTTCTCGGTTAGGGAATAATTCTACCCAGCTCTGCCCATGACCTGCTATGTGACCATCAATCTTGGACCCTGACCTGCTCTTGGAAAAAAAAGCACCACTGAGAAAGGCAATGTTCCACCTCCTTTCCCATCTTACGTTCCCAGTATGCCAGCCAGGGACTCGGGAGTACTGATGAGAATATACAGGTGTTCTTCCTTGTCGATTTCCTTGAGTTGAATCCCAAATTTCTACAGGGAAAAGAAAACAGACTGAAATCTAGCATAAACTACCCACTCTCAAGTTCCTCACCTTCCTGAGAGACTTGCTCTAAACTCCCAGTAAGAATCCCATGAGTCTTTTAAATCAAGACATTCACCATCATTCTTTTTTCTTAGGGCTGCCTTCTTACCTTCTCCAGGACAAAGCACGCACGTTCAATGATTTCTGGATAAACATCAGTGTATTCACGAATGATATCTCTTAGCATTTCTGTAGGAGAGAGGAGGAAACACCTGAGCTGAGCAGGGGCCACCGAGCTGCAGCTCCTTCGCCAGCCCTGCTAGGAAGAGCAGTGTCCTCAAGTGTGAGATAAGGAAGAATCAACCATGGAAGGAGAGGACTGAAGAGGAGAGGTAGGTAAGGGCAAAGACCTGGAAGAGGGCACTGGATGCCTACCTGAGCGCTTGATGGGCACCTTTGTGTAATCTTTAAGCATCAGGTACTTGACCAACTTATTTGCCTGAAAGGAGAAAAGGAAATCTTTAAAGTTATATTTACAGAAAATTTAGGTTGTTATAGAGGGATGACAAAGAAAAGAACAAAAGAGAGGAGAAGTGACTGGGGAGTTACAGTGCTTACTCTTTCCTGAAGAAGGGCCACATCTCTGGGCTGTGAGGCACCCAGATTCTGTGAGGCACGTGAGTTGGGAGAGGGGCGCAGGTTTGGTGAAGGTCGCAGGTTCTGCCAGTCAGGTGGAACTGGCCAATCGGTGGGGATCCAGTCAGGTGGGAGTGGCCAATCCCTGGGAAGTGGCCAATCAGGTGGGAGGGGCCAGTCGGGTGGGAGTGGCCAGTCAGGAGGGCCTTGCCAATCTGTAGGACCCTGCCAGCCTGGTGGGGTCTGCCATCCAGGTGGGGTCTGCCATCCGGATGGATTCTGCCAAGCCAGTGGGTTTGGCCAGACAACTGGACCAGGCCAGACAATGGGATTTGGCCAGATCACTGGGTTCTGCCAGATCACTGGGTTCTGCCAGATCACTGGGTTCTGCCAAGCAACTGGGTTTTGCCAGGCTGGTGGGGTCTGCCTAGCTGGGGGGCTCTGACGTGCTGGTGGGGTCTGCCTGGCTGGCTGGTTTTGCCAGCCTGATGGGTTCTGCCAGGCCAATGGGGTCTGCCAGAGCACATTAGGGGTTGCGCCAGGTGGGTTCTGAGTGGTAAATGGAATTGGTGCAGACCTCCAGGTCCCTGAAGCCAGTGGGGCCCGCCTCTGATCCCCACTGCTGTTCTCTTCCACATTCAAGTTATTAATCTGCATCATCAAAGAGAAGGAAGGTCCAGAGTTACCAGGTGTTTGTGTCCTCACCCCATCTTTTCCAGGAAGGTCCCCTAAAACCCTCACCTGTGAGTGACAGCCTGACCCACTAGCCAATTGTCACCCTGAGTCCTGGGCTTGTCTTTCACTGTCTTCCAAGCAGGAGTTTCATCTCTGAACCAGGCCAGGAGCAACCCAAGGGTGGGGTCTGAAGCTGCTCCTCTTCCTATGTCCACCACTGGCTCTGCTTGTACCACCCTGGACAAGTCACTCAAGTCACTTCACCTCTCTGGGACTTAGTTTCCTTCTCTGTAAAACTGAGGCTATGATCCCTAACTCATATGAGGTACCTTGAAGGTTTAAAAAGTGAGATAATCTGTGTGAATGTGCCTGGCTCAAGACCTAACACATGGTGACTGCTATCAAAATGAAAATTGAATTACATATAGGATGTATATATTATGTTTCATGTCCCATCAGTCTGTGAACACTCAGAGGGCAGGAATTATCACATTACCTCATCCTTTATCATCTAGCTGAACACAGGCAGATATTGACATAAATATAGACATAGATAACTCTATATATTTGTTTTTAGAACAACCTCAGAGAAGAGAGAGCTCAAAGCAAAGTGTAGCTAGCAGGGATCTCACCTTGCGGGTCCTCTTGCCCCGAATTATAGTCCTGGACTCCAGATTCTGAGCCTGGGAACCATCTGCTGATGTCTGTGCAGCTGCACCATCAGATTCAGAGGTACCTGGGTCGGCCTCTACGTCAGTCTGGGAAGTGGCCATCTTGGCCTGGTTAGCGTTCTGGGTCTGGGTATCAGCTGTTGTGGCCTTAGTGGTATCATTCCAAGCCCTGAAGACTGTCTTAGGCTGAGTGGTGGCCATCTCACTGGCATTGAGAGACTGAGAGAAATTGTAGGTGGCATTCCGGGCCTTAAAAGCCATCTCGGAATTATTGGCAGTTAACTCACTGGTGGCTGCTGCCTGGGAAAAATCATAGGCAGCATTTGGGCCCTTTGGGGTGGCTTTCTGGGTCATAAAGGCTGCCTTAGGCAGTGTCTCCTTGGCATTGACAATCTGAGAGAAATCATAGGCAGCATTTGGGTCTTTTATGGTTGCATTTTGAGCCTTAACGGCTGTTTTAGGCTTAGCTGCAGCTGCTGAAACCTGATTATCAGCCATCTCACTGGCTGCTGGGGGCTGTGAACTCTGGGGACTAGAATTTAGTCCGCAGGCAGCTGCTGGGGCCTGGTTGGTAGGTGGAGCCTCCGAGATCTGGATGGCCCCCATCAGGGTCTGCATAAGCAAGGTGCTGTCTTCTATGGAGGCCTCAGCCTGCAAATACAGGGGGGAAAAATTAAATCTCTGGGCCTCTGAAGCGGGAGCCAAAGGGTAGGCAGAGCAGTGCAAGGGAGGTGCAGTAGGGTGGTTGGTGCTAAAAGAGGAAGGCTGAGGCAGATATGTTGACAGATGGCGAGGGACGAAGGAAGGCAAGGGAGTCGCAGTGGTAACAAAACAACTGGCAGGGGCGACTGGGGCAGAGGCTAAAAGAGGGGTGGAGTGGAAAGAGGAGTGAGGGCAAAGTGGAACCGTGGGGTGATAAGGGAATGAGGTTACAGCAGAGCGGTGTGCTGTAGGGGCTCTGAACTGGGGATGGTGAGAGGGTGCCACCGTGAGGACTTGAGGATAATAAGGGGGGGGGGGTCGCAGAGAGCAGTGAATAAAGGAAAGACGGAGGGTGGAATTAGGAGGTTGGGGGAGGGGGTGGCAGACTGCTCTACAAACATCAGGACTATGGGAAAAATGGTTCCTTATCCAACCCGCATTATCTGGGCAGATTGCCCTGACTACTAACAGGGTCTCCCCTTTCTCTGAGCAGGGACTGATAGCTGAAAAGGGACGCCCCTCCCCCCTCGATAAACCCTGGGAATTTGAAAGACGACAGTATCTAGCACGAAGAGGAGGAGTGGAGATCTCACCTGGAAGCCGAGGAGGCCCGCACCACAGTCCATTTTCTGAGCCATGGCTCCTGTCCCTCTGGCAAGTGCAGAGCCTGCGGGGAGGTGTGGATGAGGAGCCGGGTGTTATACTACGGAGGGCAAATACGAAGAACCATATTTGTGGGTGGGATGGTTGGGGTTTGATTGTGGGGACAGGTGAGGTGCTGAATGTGAGGAGAACGCGCTGGATTGATGTAGGAAATGTGAATGGGTGTCCAAACGGAGGTTCTGAATTTCAAGAAGCTACTGACGGGGAGAAGCTTCAAATCGTTGTTCAAAAAGCATATAAGAGTTCTGAATCTAGAGGGATTGGGTTGGCGGTCGCACTTGGGAAATTGCATGAGTTTCGAATAAGGAAGAAATCAATTATATTAACAGTGCAGATCGAGGTCGAGAAATCTGGAGATTTTGAACGATGGGAAGGGTTCAGAGAGCAAACGGGGGTTCTGAATAAGGTAGGATTGGGTGAGGGGTGTGAATCGGGGTTTGGGGAGTGAAAAGGGGATCAGAATCCGGGGTAAAGGAATAGGGATGAAAAATGGGGGGCCCGCACCAGGGGGCAGACGCCCTGTCTGGGGGCTAATTCTCACCTTGCCTCAGGCCCCAACCCCAACCCCCTCGTTGCCTCCCTTCTTCACGACTCAGAGGATCGGGGTTGCAGTGTTCGGCTCTCAGCAGCCGCACCCTCTCCTTGTCCAGGAGAAAATGCCAGCGCGGCAGCTAGGACGACCCCGCCTCTTCGCCTAATATACCACCCACCGCCTCACATGATTGTGCGCATGCGCAAGAGCAGACCGACCAAATAAGAGTCCTAGCCGCTTTCCCAACAAAAGCCTCTTTCTGAATACCATCTTGCGCATGTGCAGCGGGAGGCAGTGCCACCCCCTTTGCCAACACACCACCCCACCACCAACCAGGTCTACAGTATACAACAATCCCTCCCCTTCCTCAACATCTCCTCCCCAAAACAGATGCACTGTGCCTCTAGGTCCCACCCCTTGCCCTACACTCCAGCTCCCTACCTTTTCCGCAATGCGTCTCAGTTCTATCCCTCCCCTCTCAGGGCCCCTCCTGTCAGGTCGGCATGCATCTCCACCCTCTAGCCCAGCACCGCTTAGGTCACTATTAAGGAGGTCTCAATGTAGGGTCTCTAACGTCAACAAGTGCTAGGCTCTACTTTGGAGTTCAGGAAAAGGACTACCAGAGAGGATACACTATTGGAGGTAGGAAAAGTCTGCTCGCCACGTGACTCTACATAATACCCCTCAAAAGCTCCCAGACTCAAAAACATTAGCTTCTTTCTTCCCCTTTGTGCAGTTCCAACCTTGGGCTTATTTTATGTGTGGAGGCAGGGAGGAGGGGAGGTAAGGGCATAACTTGTACATCACAGAATGATCTTTGCTAGGGCTTTTTCTCCTCTCACAGCTTCCCTGGGAGGCAAAGGTCTCCATTTTACAGATTAAGACGCCGAGGCATAGATATGCTTCATGAACTAGACAAATGCCACAGAGCCAGTAAACAAACAAACAAAAAAGCAAAATGTGGGCCTGGGTCTCTTCCTGATTGCAAAACCCATGTTCCAATAGCGCTGCCCTGAGAACTGAGGCACCCTCCCCTCTTCATTTGAGTTAAAGCCCCACTACCCCCCTTCCCTGTCCCAAACAAGATAAGTTTGTGTTCTCTGAGACCTAAGCTCCTGCTCTGCACCTAGGAGGACATAGGTAGAGATCCCCAGCCCCACCCCTGCCTACTCTACCTGAGTCCATCCTACACAGTGCAGGGTTCACTCCAGCAAACTTTTTTCTACCTCCGATAGTGTATCTTCTCTGGCCATTTCTTTTCCTGGGCCCCAAAGTACATGAGCTTAGCAGGAGCCTAGCACTTGTTGAAATTAGAGATTCCACAGAGACCTCCTTAATAGTGACCTAACTGGTGCTGGGCAAGGGAGTGGAGATGCATGCCCACCTGACTGGAGGGGCCATGAGAGGGGAGGGATAGAATAGAGGCCCACTTCAGAAACAGTTTGGAGCTGGTATATGGGGCAAGGGGCCCACTCCGCACTCTCTCAGGCCTTTTCTTGTGAGTGGCATAACACACTGTCCCTGAGGCCTTTGTGGCGCCTGCTGGAGCAGCCGGGACAATCACTTGTGTGTCTGAACCATGGTGAACCCTGATTCAGAGTAAATGTTTGTCCTGGTTCCTACCAGGGCAATTCCTGGGATAAAGTGCTGGGCCAATCTGTCACTAGCCATGTAAGCCCACTCAGGTCACTCCACTTTTCTGAGCCTGGCTTCTCAATATGCAAAACTGAAGTGCAAGGAGCACTTACTGGGGTCCTGCCCAAGGACATACATGACCCTGTCCTTCCAGAATGACTAGAGAGACTCAAAAAGGCTGAAAATGACATACAGATGTGAGGTGACCCAAACTGAACAGATACTTTGTACATTTCACATTTGTTCTGGCATCAGCTCCTGCCAGGAGTCTCAGTGTGAAAGGAAGCTAATGCTAGGAAAGCCCAAAGTATTTGGTGCCCAAGGGCCAACATCAATTCTGCCTGGCTGGATGACTTCCCTCATCTGTTGCATAGCAACCTCCCCTGTCAGCTGCCTGTTTTTCCTCAGCACTTCCTCTGTAAAGTATCTGCAGTGGGACGTGATCAGACTCAGAAAGGTCTGAAACACCATTTCATATGCTGCTTCCATATCTATATCTCTAGTCTTGACTTGGCTTCTGAATCCTAGATCCATAATTCAACTGCCTACATCACTTTTTCAAGTGGCTATGTCTCTATTTTCTTTAAAAAAATAAATTTATTGGGGGTAACATTGGTTAGTAATATAATATAAATTTCAGGTAATGTTTTCAAAATTAACAGGTCACAAACTGATTCCTCTATATGTTCTCTTAATCAGCATTGTGTGTTTCTTCTTTAGTCATGTCCTTCTCTCCACATTAGATTAAAAGACTTTTGAGGAGATGGATTTTTCTTTGTTTTATTCATTGCTGTATCCCCAGGGCCTTGAACGATGCCTGGCATGTTTGATATTTTCAAAAAATATTTAATGAATGATGAATCCCACCATCCACCCTTTTGCTCAAACAGGAAACCTGAGAAGCATACTGTTTTTCTTTCTTGTGATGCATTCACTTACTTTTTCTCATTATATAAATATTCCATATTCATTCTTAAAAAATCAAACATTATCTAAATATTTTAGAAATTAAGTGAACATTGCTCCACATCTCACCACCTTGATATAACTGCTATTAAGATTTAGACATAACACTTTATGCACATTAATTCTTCTATAAATGGAATTATATATGCTATATTTTAAATCGTGCTTTTACTTACTGCCTCCCACTCCTTTCACTTCTACCCTCATCTGCCAGACATTCATTTTAACAACCATTTTTATATCCTTCCATGTTTAAAAAGTCATCTTTTGTTTTATAAAAAATAAGATTATAAGCACTTTAATGCATCTGGCTTATTTTAGTTAGCACTAGCCTAACAACGATTCATTCTTTAACACTGCTGCATAATATTTCATAGATAGGGATGTACCACAATGTACTCAATCATTTCCCCACTGGTGGTCATTTATTTTAGTTTCAGAGTTTTTTGTTTGTTTGTTTTTGTTTTTGGCACATACAAACAACAATGTGATAAAATACTTGTACATATATCCTTATATTTTAATGCTTAATGTTTTTTATTCCTATGACATCAGATGCCTGAGAGTAAGACTGACATACTCTATAGCACTTAGTATTAAAATCTTTCCAATCTCTTTGCCAATCTGATGTGTGGTTTACTGGTTCTCTTTGTGGTTTTAATTTACATTTCTAATAAGTAAGTAGTGGAACACATATTCATATATTAATGGACCTATTAAATTTCTTTTGTGAAGTACTTTTGTAAATCTTTTATCTGTTTTTCTTGTGTTGTCTGTCTTTAACTAACTTTTAGGACTTCTTTATACATTCCTATGAATGCTTACTGAAAACCCTTAGGGCTAGATATATTTCAATTTTTTCACATATTAGTAAGATAATACAGTGTGTATATTCTATTACATAATAGTTACAAAACTGCAAAAGCCACAAAGGCCAGATATTCCCTTAGCAGGTAAGAGAATATGATCTATAGGATCTACCACTATGGCAGGGTCCTAAAAATCACCCTTGGATTCAATGATTTGCTAGGACTCACAGAATTCAGAAAAGGTGTTATACTCGTGGCTATGGTTTATTACAGTGAAAGAATACGGATTAAAATCAAAGCTAAAAAGCACATAGGGCAGAGTCCAGGACAAGACCAGGCATAAGCTTCCAGTTGTCCTCTCTCACTGGGGTTGTATAGCCAGTGTTTAATTCTCCCAGCAAGATGTGTGACAAACATGGAAGCTCGCCTGACCCTTGGTACCCAGGATCTTACTGGGAATCAGTCTGTAGGCATAGGACACCTGAGTGGCTGACCTTAGTTACTCAGTCTCCAGCCTCTGCAGAAGTCAAACTAATACCACAAAGTCCAAGGCCCCAGGATAAATTGCACTGTTAATGGAAATTATCTGCTATGGCCCAAAGCCCCAGGTGAACAAAGACACTCTAATCTGGTAGGATAGTTCAAGGGCTTAGAGGTTATCTCCCAAGACTCTGTCAAGAGCCAGACCTTTCTTTGGAATGTGCAAAATTTTTTGTGGAATACACAGGCTTTGAACATCTCAGACCTGCTGAGTCAACTCTTTAACTGCACAAACAGTCACAACTCCAACCTAACACTTGGTCAGAAAGTATTGATTCAAAGATAGAAAGATGGAATTCAATGTCATATCTGTGGTGGTAGAAGCAGCATTCACTAGAAAAATCCAGTTTCTAGGAGCAGCATTGGTAGCAGGGCCAAGGGCAGCATCCGTTCAGTGGTGGCAGTAACTGGCTAATACGTTTGGCATGATTTTTGAAATACAGCTGTGCCAGAGGCTCTTAGCAAATTAATTTATTAATTCTACTACTTTAAACAATTTTTAGAAGCTTTTTATTTTTAAATTATAGATACACAGGAAATTGCAAACATATACAGAGAAATCCTATGTACTCTTCAGCTGCTTCCACCAACGGGTACATCTATATAACTATGATACAATATCAAAACCAGGAAATTGACATTGATATGACATGTGTGTATAGTTCCATGTTCCTTTATCTCATATAGAGGTTTCTATGGTAATCACCACAGCAATCAAGATACAGAAGTATTCTATCACCACAAAGATTTCCCTGTACTATCCCTTTATAGTCACACTCACCGCTCTTCTCTCCACTATCCCTAACCCATGGCAGCCATTAATATGTTCTCCATCTATGTAATTTTAACATTTTAAGGTTATGAAATTGGAATCATACATCACATTTAGTCAGACTTTTTTTCACTCAGCATAATGCCTGTGAGATACATCCAAGTTGTTTTGTATATCAATATTTTGTTCCTTTTTATTGCTGAATACTATTCCATGACAGCTGTATCCCAGCTGGCTTAACCATTCACCCACTGAAGGACATTTGATTGGTTTCCAATTTGGGGCTATTATGAATAAAGCTTCCATAAATATTTGTTTACAATTTTTCTGTGAACATAAGTTCTCATTTCCCTGGGATAAATGCCCAAGAGTGCAATATGTTGGGTTGTAGAATAAGAGCATGTTAGTTTTATAAGAAACTGCCAAACTTTCCCAGAGTGGACATATCATTTTACATTACCACTAGCAATATGTGAGTGATACCTTGTTTCCAAATCCTTGTCAGCATCTGCTGTCAGTACTTTTTAGCCATTCTGATAAATGGACAATGATAACTCTTTGTGGTTCTAATTTGCATTTATTTCCCTAATGGCTAATGTAGTGAAACATTTTTACACATGCTTATTTGCCATTCATGTATGCTCTTTAGTGAAATATCTCTTCATGCTCACTATCTAATTGGATTTTTAAAATTCTTTTTAGTGTTGAATCTTGAGTTTATATATTTTATCCATGAACCTTTTGCCAGATATGTGGTTTGTAAATATTTTCTCCCAGTTTGTAGCTTGTCTTTTCATCCTCTTAATAAAGTCATAAAGTAACATTTTGAAGAGTCCAGTTTATTGATTTTGTTTTCCTTTTAAAGACTGGTTTTTATGTCATTTCTAAGAACTCTTCAACAAGACCTAGGACCTGAAAATTTTATCCTATAGTATATTTTAAAAGTTTTATGATTTTAACTTTCATATAGAAGTCTATCATACATTTAAATTTAATTTTGAATGAGAAGTATGGTTTAGGTCAAGGTACATTTGGGGAGATGTGGGTGGCAGGACTATGAATATCTAGCCATTTTAGCACAATTTGTTTAAAAGACAATCCTTCCATTGAATTATTTTTGTACCTTTGTAACAAATCAGTTGACTGTACCTGTGTGTGGCCTATTTCTGAGCCTTCTATTCAATTGATCTATGTGTCTATTCATCCACCAATATCATACAATCTTGATTATTGCAGCTATACAATAGTCTTGAAATTGGGTACAATTTTATTCTTCTTTTTCAGAATTATTTTACCTATTATTCTAGTTCTTTTGTTTTTTCATATATTTTGGAATTGAGTTATTAAAATACATTTTAAGCCTTTAAAAAACCCATATCTATAAAACATCTTGCTAGGACATTGATAACAATTGCATTCAATCTGTATATCAGTTTAGGGAGAACTAATATCTTTTCTGTGTCAATTCTTCTAATCCATGAATAAAGTACCTCTCTCCTTTTATTTTGATCTTTTACAATTTTTCATTAGAGTTTTGTGCTTTCTGCTGTTGTTGGGTGGCATGTTCTATAAATATTGATCAGATTGTTGGTTGATGATGTTGAATTCTTTTGTATCTTTGCTGATTTTCTCTCTAGTTGTTCTAGCCATTGTTGAGAGACAGATGTCGAAGTCTCCAACTATATAAGTGTAGATTTGTCTATTTTTACTGTCAGTTCTATCAGTTTTTCTTTTGGATGTTTTGCATCTCTGTTGTTTGCTGTTTACACAATTAAGATTTCCATGTATTCTTGGTAAATTGATCCTTTCATCATTATGTAATATCCTTTTCTATCCATGGCAAACGTCTTTGCTTTGAAGTCTTGTTATTTCTATAACCACTACTGTTTTCGTTTGATTAATATTTGCATGGAATATATTTTAACATCATTTTACTTTCAACCTACTTTTATCATCATATTTGAACTGAATTTCTTATAGACAGCATATAATTGGGTAATGTGTATTTATCCACTCTGTCTGTCTCTGTCTTTTAATTGGTATATTTAGACCATTTACACAGAATTAAATTATTGCTATATTAGTGCTTAGTGCTGCCTGTTTATTTTTGTTTTATGTTTTTTCCATCTATTTTTCACTTTTGTTTTACTCATATTTTTAACTTCCTGTTAAACTTTTTTTTTTTGGTAGAATTCTGCTTTGGTCTGAATGTTTGTGACCCTCCATAATTCATCTGTTGAAATCTTAAACCCCAAAGATGATTTAATTAGGTGGTGACCTTTGCGTCTGTCTAGGTCATAAGGGTAGATCCCTCATGAATGGAATTAGTGCATTATAAAAGAGGCTTTAGAGAGATCTCTAGCCCCTTCCACCATATGAGTACACAGCAAGAAGGTGCCAGCTATAATCCAGCAAGAGGGCCCTTACCAAATGTGACCTCACTGGTGCCTTGATCTTGGACTTCTCAGCCTCCAGAACTATGAGAAATAAACTTCTGTTGTTTAAGATACGCAGTCTGTGGTAATTTGTTATAGTAGTCCAAATGGATTAAGACAAAGTCTATTTTTATTTATCTATAATGCTTTTGAGTATATAAATTTGCATAGACTTTTGTAATGGTTGCTATAGGTATCACGCTATTATATGTAATGTACAACAGTCTACTTGTGTCAATATTTTACCATTTTAGAGAAGTACAGAAACCTTAACTCTGCTTACATTTTTACCAACATTTATGACAGAATTTATATTTATAATTTATATTAAATATATGTTTTAAAAATTTCTTTTACTTAAATTGAGAACTACAGACAGTGTTATAATTCTTGCTTCAGTCATTAATCTAGAGAACATGAGAGGAAAAGGAAAGTCTGTATAGGATGAAACATTACTCAGCTATAAAGAAAAATGAAATCCTATTATTTGCAACAACATAAATGGACCTAGAGATGATTATATTGAGCGAAATAAGCCAGAGAAAGATAAATATTATATGATTTCATTGATATGCAGAATCTAAGGAACAGAAAGAACAACTGAATCAAAAATGACCCACAAATATAGAGGACAATTGGGTCATGGCCAGAGGGAGTGGTGGGCTGGAAGAAAGTGGTAAGAGGTTGAAGAAGTACAAACTAGTAGTTGATGGAGGGTCAGGGAGTTAGGGAGCACGGCATAAGAAATGCAGACAGCCTTGAGGTAATGGCTATGTGTAAAGCCATGGAGGGTAGAGTAATAAGGGGGATTGTTTCAAGGACTATATAAATGTGTAATCAATGTATTGTATACTTGAAACTAATAAACAAATTTTTAAAAGTCTATTATGTTTACTCATATTTTACTTTTTGTTGTTCTTTTTTCCTTACTGATGGTCCAAGATTCTTTCTTTTATCATTTCCTGTCTTTTTTGAGAACTTCCTTTAGCCATGCCTTCAGAACAGGTAGGCTGGTGACAAATTCTCTTTAGTTTTCCTCCTAAAAATAGCTTGGTTTCTTCTTTATTATTGAATAATATTTTCATTAAGTATATAATTCCAGGTTGACAGTTCTTTTCTTGAAGCACTTAAAAAAAGTTGTGGTCTCCATGGTTTCTATGAGAAATCTGCTGTCATTGGTTTGGGGTTCTCCTATAGGTAAAGTGTCATTCTCTCTCTGGTGGCTTTCACGATATTTTTATTTCTGCCTTTAGCTTTCAGAAGTTTGAAAATGCTTTGCCTTGATGTGAATTTCCTTGACTGTATCTTGTTTGGAGTTTGCTCAGCCTCTTGAATCTATGAGATTATGTGTTTTTCCAAATTTGGGAGATTTTCAGCCACTTTTTCCATCTTTCATCTTTCTTTTTCTGTAACTGTGATGATTCCTAAGTTAAATCTTTCATAATAGTCTGAGTGCCTGAGGCTCTATTCATTTTTGATTTTCAGTCTATATTTTTATCTCTTGGTCAGACTGGATCATTTCTATTATTCTTAAAGTTCACTGACTCATTCTTCTGTCATCTTGTCAGCTGTTGAGCTCATCTACTAAGGTTTTTTCTTTTTAAGTTCTCTTATTGAATTTTTCAGTTATTAAATTTCTTTTTGATTCTTCTTTATGTTTTTTATTTCTTTTGGAGACTTTTTACTTCTTTGTTGAGACTTTCTATTTTTTTTTTATTGGTCTAAGGATGCTCACGATTGCTCATTAAAACATTTTTGTGATTGCTGTTTAAAATTTCTTGTTAGATGATTCTAATATCTGTATCATCTTGGTGTTGGTGTTTGTTGACTGTCTTTTCTCATTAAAGTTGTGATTATCATAGTCCTTGATATGATAAGTGATATGATTGAATCTTGGATATTTTGCTTATTGTGAGGATCTGGATCTTATTTAAATCTTCTGTTTTATTATTTGTGGGTGAAATTACACATACCTATTAGGCCTCTATTGACACCTGGGAGGGACAAGTTCTTGTTACTGAGGGCTAAGTGAGAGGTCCAGCTCCATGTTAAGCTTTTACTAATATCCTGACTGGGAAAGACCTAGTTGCCTAATTACATGGTGAATGAGTACCATTGTTAGTGCTGGGTGGTGATAAAAGTTCTTACTCTCCATTATGTCTTCTTTTGACACAACTCCATTGAAGGAGCCTCTCATTATCATCCATTAGAAATGGGGATCCAGGCTTCCCAAATGGTCTATGGCATCATGAGGACTGGGCTGTTTCCATTCTCTATTTGCCCTTCTCTGACACTTTGCCAGGGATTCTGAGACCTCATTTAAAGTCTGGCAAGGGTGGAAGTACAGGATCTCTAGGTGGCTTTTGCTGGTAGGGGTGAGGCCATAGACTTTCCTCTGGAATTTAGCTAGAGTAAAGCAGTTATTGTCTTAATTTTTGTTTTGTCTTGCTATGTTGCCTTTATCTTTTGGATACAGAGAGAGCAGACTTACATTGGGCTGTTTTTGTGCTCTGTGCCCTTTGGTGTTTCCAGTTTGCCACACATACACCCCCCCCCACACACATATATATGTATACACACACACAAATATAATTATGGATATATATATCCTAATTACATATATAATTACAATATATATGTATATATATGTATATGTATGTGTGTGTGTGTGTGTGTATATATAACATCCCTCTCTTTTTCCTAAAATTACTTTACCATCACATTTCATCATTTAGAATGTTTGTTGCTTTTTCATAAGTAGTTTTTAAAAATCATATTTTGTAGTTTCTTTCTCTTCCTATTTTACTTACAATTATTTATAATGACTCCCTCTGCCTTATTCCCAAATCTAATCCATCAGCCATTTATGTTGATTCTACCATTTTAAGTACACCTTGATTCTGTTCTATTCTCTCACTTTTCACCATCTTGTTGTTAGAAGGAGCATGAAGAGAGGGAGAAATGAAGAAAGAAAAGTCAAAAAGGGATAAAGAGAAGAAGAGGGAGGAAGGAAAGAAAATAGGGATAAGAGAAAAGATAAATGAAAATAGCAGTTAAAGTAAATGGAATTATTAAGATAAATAGAAATAAGAGGGTGAATAAAGAATGGATACTAAGTGGGAAAGAAAAAAGCAGGAGGAAAGAGAATAAAGAAGTAGAATGCAGAAGGGAGAAGAGATACAGGATGGAAGAGAGTGACAGGAAGATGAAAGGAGATAGAAAGGTTAAGGAGTAGATGAAGAAGAAAGGAAAATAAAGAGGAGAAAGAAAGAGAAGGGAGTAGAGGAAATCACTATGGAGAAAAGTGTTTGAAGTAAGAGGGATAAAGACAGGGTGAGGAGGAGGAGGAGGAGGAGGAGGAGGAGGAGGAGGAGGAGAAAAAATGATGCAAAGTCACCTCACTAATGGCTGATTTCATTCTGCAAAAAGAATGCTGAATGTCAGCTCTCTTTTTTTCTTCAAATACCCAGTATCCTTTATATTTGGTACCCATCAAAGTATCAGAATCACTTCTCACATCATGTCACTCTTGCCCTGAGATAAGACCATTGCAGGTTTTCAACTAGTCATGTGCCCCACGTTTTAAATAGATAAATTTGTCTGCTATACTCAGCATTTATCACATCCTTTCAGCTGCTGGTTGTTCATCAGGTATGGATATTATCTGGCAAATTCAAGTATGCAAGAAATGTAATTTTTCTTTTCCTCTGCAACTCAACTTAAATTCTGTATCAAGTTCCCAATTTATTGAGTGGTTGAAACTTAATCTCCAGCAGCATGGAATTTCTCCATAACAAAGACTGACTTTTCAGGAAGAAAGACTACCAGAGCCCATCCCAGAGCCATGCAGGAAGGATATTCGTCTCACCAGCTTTCCTGTCTCACCTGATGTGGGGGCAGGAAAAGAGTAGGTGGGGAATGGGTATATATGAAGAAATACTTATAAAGGTCACAGGCCCACTAAAACAGTGAGATTTAATTGGAATATTACAAAAACTCATTTTCCTACATATCATACCACCACAACAATAGGGCTTCAATATAACAACAGTGGATTATAGTTGAATGAGCTGCAAGGTAAAGACTCTCTAAGGAAGAGTACTTAAGGAAGCCCAAAACCAAGAGAGGAGACAAAATTAAGGACACTAGAGGAATAGGGAGCCTCTGACATGTATTGCTAAAGGAAACTTTAAACAAGGCCAAGTCCTAGTAAGATTAACATATATCTCTATACTAGAAGCCTAAGAAAAAGAATAAAAAAACAAAAATAGAACACTCAGGAATTGTTGGACAATTTCAAGATACAAAATATGTATAACTGGAACACGAGATGGAGAAGAAAGAGAAAATGGAACAGAAGAAATATTACTAATAATAATAGCTAAAATTTTTCCAAAATTAATAAAGATAACAAATAATTGACCCAAGAAGCTAACAGAACACCAAATAGGTAAATGTTAAAAATTTATACTGAGGCACATCATATTCAAACTGCAGAAAACCAAATACAAAGAGAAAATCTTGAAAGAAGCCAGAGGAAAAAATACCTTACTTATAGTGGACCAATGATAATTATAAAAAACTTCTCATTAGAAATCATGCAAGCAAAAAGAAAGTGGTGTAAAATATTTTAAATGTTAAAAGAAAAAAGGCTACAGACCTAGATTTCTGTCTACTAAAAATATCCTTTAAAAGTGAAAGACAAATAAAGACCTTCTCAAATAAAAACTGAAGAAATTCATTAGTAAATCTGCCCTGTAAGAGGTGTTAAAAGATTTTCTTCAGGTAGAAGGAAAATGATACATGGGAGAAACTGAGGAACTACAGGAAAATAGGAAGCACATTGGTGGGGGATAAAAAAAGCTTTCCTTCAAAGAGGAAATCCAAACTCCATTTATAGATAAAATTGGGATGATTTGATCAAAGGAAATTTGTGAAATACATTTTTCTATTATTAAAAAACTACAGGCAATTCTCAAACAAACATATAGCAAGGATAAATATAAAAGGATATAATAAATTATGGCACATAATTAATAAACAAAAGATGTATTAATATCAGACAGTATTTTAAGTTGACATATTATTTTAGATAAAAAGTTCACTATGTGATGTAAATAATATACAAATCATAATTTAACAGATAGGCAAGAAGAAATCATAGCATGACTATAACACCTTTTTCTAACTTAATGACAGAATAATTATATGAAATAATGGGTCCTTCTTGAAATTTCTACATAGATATTATACATTGAGGCCCCAACATAAAGTATTATGGTGCCTCAAAACAAGCACTACAAAATTCTTAAATCTCTCTTCTGTGTTTTCTGGACTGGAGCTATCTTGACTCTATCTCCTTTATTTACATATATGAATTTACATATGTGAATTAAAAAAAAATTAAAGTATTCCTAATAGATACTATTTATTGTGATAACTGCTGGAGTAATAATGATGAGCAAAAACACATGTATTACCTACATTGGAGAACTAATGAATCTCAGTGTAATATACATAAATTTGAGTCCAGTCAGACTTGCACAATTTTAAGAAACTTTAGTGAGTGTTTGTTGCCAATCTGCATCATGAGATCAGGCAAAGTGACATCTCAAGATTACATCAAATGAATTTGGCATAAACTTAACTAGGTTACATCTTCCTTCATACTGCACAATTCCCTTCCAGTTAATTCTTCACTCTCATCACCACAGAAATGAATACTTCATTAATAAGAAGGTTATCAGAAGAGACAATATAAAGACACCTGTAAGTAGCACCTCCAAATCATAGTTTAAGAATATTTGTTTGTTATTTCATTAGATATCATTTGCCTTTGGAATCATATACCTCTGTCATTTGCACTGGAAAATTCAGAGGTATATCTGAATATTTTCATATATGTGGAATGTAATTTAGTTCCATATGTGTCCTTAAAGTTCAGCATCAATATAAAAGTTATGAATTGCTTAATTTGAGAATTATGAAGCATTAACAATAATTATAACTGATAGGAAGCTGGACTTAAATAAGTGACTATATACTTTAGCTTATGTCATTTTCTGTTTCATTTAAGGAACAAGGGTCATCTGAAAAACATTGGGGAAATGGTCTGTACCAACTCCAACATTGCATACACCTACCCATGGGTGCTATGGCAATTAATATACTCCATCTGAAACTGTTTTTAGCACATAATGTTACATCACAATTATTTTGACGTAACATATTCTATGACATTAAAAAGGCTTTGTAAATTTCTTTATAACTATGTAATATCCCATGATACATTTTCACCTATTTAACTAATTAACAAAAATATTGTTTCCACTTATTTTCCATTGTTTATTAGATTGTCATTGTGATCCCCCTTCCCACCACAAACTGCTATGCCTATCTCCAAGTATTTCCTTATAGTATATTAGAAATGGAATTACTAGTCAAAGTGGTATGAACTATTTTAAAGTCATTATTCAATAAGACCAAGACACTTTCCAGAAAGATTTTTATCAACACTAGTAATGTAGAAGAGTTCTTATGTACCCTTGATAGTACTGAGCATCTGCTTTAAAAATATATTTTCTAGTTTGCTAGGCAAAATGTTTAATTGATTTAAATTATATTTCTTTTATGATTAAGGAAGGGGAACATACTCCCTATGTTTATTAGTCTTCTGTACTTCCACTGTGAGAATTCTTTAAATACTAAGGATATTAACCTGTCTATCACATTTGCTGCAATTATATTCTGTTAGTTTGTGGCTTGTTTCTTAATTTTGTTTATAAATTCTTGATATAGGCAAAAAGTGTAAACCATTACTTTCTTTCCATTGTAATTTCTTTCATCTTTTTAATGCTAGGGATGTCCTTCTCTATCCAAAAGCCAAATAAATATTCACCTTCTTGGAAGTTAATTTGGAAATGTGGTTTTAGGATCTAAAATATATCTCTACTTTTTTAGTAGTTTACCTCTGAAGATTATGTTCTAAGTAGAGAATTATAAAATCTGAATGATTTTTGTATTTTTAATGACAGAAGCATGCTTCCTTTGTAGTATGAAGTAAGAAAACACAATACAAATTTAACACGATATTGAAAGGGACTTTATAGTGGCTTCAGAATTTTGGTTAAAGACACATGCTAAAAAAATATTCTTCAAGTATCCCCAAACTCAAGAGAGCCACCAGGGAGTTCTGAACACAATCCTTTAGGGCTTACATAGGGACAGCAGACTAGTCATGCTACTTACTGATTACTCATTCCATTTATTTTCAGCCCAAATTTACATAGAGACTAGAGAGAGTTAGAGAAGAATTTGTAGTGTTTGTGAGTCCTTGGTTTGGGAAAGAGTGTTTTCTCCTCCCTTGAAGGTCAGAGACATGCAACTCTCTTTCAAAGGCATGTGAGGAGGGATCCAAAGAACCACTTATAGAGACTGGAAAATATGCATAAGATAAAAACAGAGAGAAGCATTTTATCATATTTTTGGATATCTAACAGTTTCTTTTTAGATTGAAATTCTGATGATCACTCCTATTTGACTTGCTTCTAAGGGCTTTTCTGCACTGATTACATTCCTATGGCTTCTCTTCACTGTGTATTCAACTATACTAAATAACATTTGAACTCTGGTTTGAAAGATCACCCATGATCACTGTATTCATTGGGTTTACTTATGCTTATAAATTCTCTAATGTTAACAAAATATGAAGCCTGGCTAAAGGCTCTTCAATGTTCTTCACACATTTTTTTTCTCACCATCATGACCTTCTTGGTGACTTGTAATCTCTGAAACTGGGCTGAAGCTATGATCATGTAACACACACCATGGGCTGCCTGTCCTATGTATTGGTTCATCCTCATATAGGACAGTGTCTGAGATTAGAGCACACTTACTCTAACACTATAGTCATGGAAGTTTCAAGGCTGGGAGCCAACACTGTGAGTATCTACTCCAAGCCTTAAACACCTATCCTTTGAAGGGAGGTTAATTTGCCTCTTTAGCTTGTCTTTACACTCAGAATTTTAAGTTCGGAGCCATGAAGAGTTACCCTTGGAATATGTGGTCACTTTCCCTGTGATCCAAATTCTTCCTCAAACCTCTCATTTTTAATGAATTTCTTGTTCTTGTTCAGGCTCTTTCTCCTCATCTGATAAAAAGTACAGCTGTCATTTATATCTGATACTTGCCAGCTGAGGAAAACAACCAGCTCAAAAAAAGAGAGGAGGAAGAGAGAAAAGGAAAAGGAAAGAAATTATATAATAAGTCTCCACCATATAGCTTCCTAAAAGGCAAGTCAGGGACTGGATTTACCTTCCAACCTGAAAAAAAAAAACACTAAAAAGGTGGGACAAAAATATGGAATAATGGTTTTCAGAACACTGGACATGAACATCAGGCTATGAAAGATAGTGATCCTTAAGAGATGGGGAAATGAGGTGGGCCTTTTCTACTTGGAAGTTTCCAATATGTGGTGCAATAAGGTAGAATACAGTCATAGCCCAGTTGAGGTGACAGAGACAAGAGGCTGAAAGACCAAGGTGGCTAGTGTTCAGTGAAAAGAATATCGAAAAGAAGAGATTCTGCCTAATGAATTTAAAAGCAAGACTTGAAAAAGATTTAACTGCTTCCAAATAACTGTATTTTATAATAAAGCTCAAGCAGATATATAATAATACAAAAATATTTAGCACCAAAAGGTAGAATTTTACCAAAATTTTACCAAAAGGTAAAGTTCATAATGCCTGGCATCCAATAAAAAATAACTAGGCATGTGAAGAAGCAGAAAAATGTTATCCATCATGTGGAGAAAAATGAATCAATCCAAACTAAACTTACATAAATGTTATATTTAGCAAGCAAGTACATTTAAAAAGTTATTATAACTCTGTTCCATATGTCCAAAAGCTAGAAGAATGGTCATGTTCAGTAGAGAAATTAGATACATTTAGTAAGGTGCAAATCATATATCTAGTGATAAAAATCATAATATCTGAAAAATACCTGGATGAAATTAACTAGTAAAGATTAGTGAACTTGAAGACATGAAAATAGCAAATATTCTACATGAAATAAACATAAAATAAAATGTAAAAAACAGAGCATAAGTGACTTTGTTCATTCTGTTTCCTCTTCTGGGAACACTTTTCCTCCATCCTAATCATCAATCCATGCATCAACCAGTTATTTCTGAATCTGCCTTCTGGTCTCAGCTCAATCATCACTTCCTCCTTTACTTGATCTTCTTGAAAAGGTCAAATCCTCTTTAAACCTATTCACAGAACCATGTACTTACCCTCCACAGTACTTATGACAGGGTCAACTTCACAAATATTTGGGTATGTGATTAATGTCTGTTTTCTTCACAAGACAGCAATCTCCATGAAGGTAAAGAAAACATACCTGTTTTTGCTTACCATGATATCCCCAGCATCTCAAACTGTGCCAGTCGTATAGTGACCCTGTACCCTGAATCCTGTCTGTGTCTGCCACCTCTGGGATTCTGATCTATTAATTATACCTTCTCCTATATCTTTAACTTCTCCTTCTCTACTGGCTGTAACCCATGAAATATCCCTTTTCTCTACTAAATAAATCTTGATTTTTATTATGGGTGACAATGTTCCCAACTGTAAATTTACATTTACCAGACACCCTTGCAGATAATGGTGGTCATGTGTCACAGTTCTATCTAATGGATGTAGGTGAAAATTATTTGGTAAGATTTTACAGAGATGAGAGTCACATGCTAAGGATCATGAAACCAAAAAAAAATATATATGAGGGGCCTGAGACATTGATGAAATCATGAAGGTCTTGAATTTGGATTTGTTTTAGGTAAGATAAAGATATCTCCTCATCATTTTAAGCAACTCATTTTCAGATCTATTACTCATAGCCAAATACAATTCCAAATGCCCATCACAATATATGAAATATCTCTCCTTTCCCTTCCCCCTCCCCTCCCCACTTCTGCTCTTCTCTCTCTCTCTCTCTCTCTCTCTCTCTCTCTCTCTCTCTCTCTCTCTCTCTCACACACACACACACACACACAGTCTGTAATACACTCTCATTCATACATAATTCCTTCTATGACTTATTGACTTATGTGATAATGACTATGATTTATGACTTATGATTTATTTCCACGCACCATCCTAATTCTCCAAACTATCCCTCTGACACATACACTGTCTCTATTACTTCCATTTCTGGACATGTCGTCTTATCCTGTACTATTAAACACACAAAGTCCATACAATATCATGATACTCACTGTCAAATACAACTAGCTCTAATCAACCCCCATTATCACATACACCATCTCCATCACCCATGGTCATCACTACATTAACTTCATCCCTACATTATGACAATGTTTACCCATATCCACTATCATATATCCAGTTCACATCCCTACAATAAAATCTTCAACATCCTCCAAAACTTCTTTCCCATATGCTCATGCCATCTCCATATCATACAGACTCAGAATCGACATCCACATCACCTCCACTCTTGTACACATATATTTCCCATTCCTCACTGACACTTGGAAACTTTGTATTTCCATTTCATACACTTTATTCAACAATCCCATTCATACACTCATGATTTCCACACTCCAAATTATCATGCATTTTTCCATTCCCTCATTATCATACCTTCTCACTGTACCTATCTGCCTCCACAAATATATACACTTCTTACTTCCCCCAGTATCATACACACACAAACACACTAACTTTTTCACTTACACCACATACTTATCTTCCATCATCATATTACACTTTCCCCATTCCACCCATGTCTACATCCTCCTATTATTACTTGAAATGCTCCATCCATATTTTCACACGCACAGTGATCCCAGTGTCTCATTATCAATATGTCCTTTCCCATTATTCTCTCTCCCTTCCCATTCTTCCACACAACCACACACACATATGCACACTTCTCAACCTCCACAGTATGACATGCACTGTGTCCATACCACCATTATCACACACATTCTGACCTTATACTGTCACTATTATTTACATTGCCTTGCTTTCATTTTCACAGTGATTTCATACCATCCTATGCCATTACTCACATTGTCCGCATTGTCATCAACATCATACACACTTTGCACACATCACCCCTGCAGTCAATACTCTCAATACTTTCTCCTTCTCTGTATCAAACACATGGCCCAGATCATCCACAATTTTACACATGGTGCCCATCCCCTGACATCTCCTCATTTTGTCTCTCTTTGTCCCTTTCCTTCTCCTCTCTTTCCCCACCTCCACTGCCATCCCCACACTTTCTCAATATATGGATATTACATGAACCAAGATTAATGGAGAAATGTCTTTCTTGAAGCCTTATTTCAAAGCTCTAAGTAAAGCAAGTAAAGAAACATCATCTACAAAAGGTACAATATATAGTGTTACCACTTGGTAGATAGTTCTGAATGTATTCCTTTTCATACATTTGCCTTTAAGAAGCATTTTTCAGGTTTTGTTACAGCATTTAGATAAGAATTTTAAATATTCCATTGATATGTCTTTAATATAATACTAGGCAGTTAAGTTATTTGCACTATACTTAAGTTCTCCTAAAATATCCTAGTAGCTTTTTTGCTACAGCAAAATTGTGATATTTTTGGTTCTGAAGAGATAGACAGGTTCAAGCAAATGGCAATACTGAATATACCACTGAGCTGTGTTAGAGGGAACCCTTAATCTTTACTTCTCAGATTTCCATGTGGAAGAACTTCCAACTAGACTAACACTCCTGCTTTTCTTCCCACAGAGGGAGGAATGAGTTACATGATTAGTATGTTTGAGAGAAATATCTGAGTGTGCTTGGCTTAAGCTCTTGCCCCCTGCTCTTCTCTCAGGGTTCTTTGCTTATAGAAAGCATGATTTCTCACTGGCTCCTTGCCATGCAATAAAGGGCCTACTTTTGGCCTGGAGTCTTGCGGTTTTTCAGCATTGTTTGCAATTGTATGAGTAAGTCTCCCTAATTCTGTGGTCCAGTATTAGGAAGTTCACACTAAAACTATCTTCTCAAATAAGATTTATTTACTAATTATAATAATATTCTGATCTCCATCTAGCTGATTCCTAAATTCATATTTCAATTAGTTCTGAACCTAAGCAAGGAAGATAAGTCATACATGTTGATTACAATTACTACATGATGTAGACCATTGATAACTCTTTACTGGCTTTATCTGAATTTTAATACAGAGAACTTTCTGTGTAAAATTTTTTATTGATTAACATGAGACAAACACTCGGCAGCAATTAAGATTAGGTCTAAATAAGGAAATTGTATGTTCACCACGCCTAGACTCCTGGTTTCTCCTGGATTAGGGAGTCTAAAATCTTAAGGGGTAGAGTTACCATAGTATGGTGGTGCTACTTAATTAATCAAGATGGTGGGGGAGTAGACAGTAATTGGATCTATCTTCTTTGGCTGTAGTGATAAGTCCTAGGAGGGCATAACTAAAAGAGCTCTTTCATGGGATGGGGTGGCAAACCTTTATATGGAATATTAGAAAAGGGTTTAGATATTCATCCAGATGTATGGAAATCTTATTAAATAAAGACACATAAGTGAACCATTTTTTGAGGGGCAGAAAAACCCCTTTGAATAAAAAACTAAAATTTAGTCTGATAAGATGTTGTTAAAACAAGTTCTCTGGAAATTTAGATCTAACAGTCATTTTAGCTCTTTCTTTTTGCTAGCTAGCTTTGTGCTAGCTTCTGAATCCTTCCATACAAACTTAAACACTTTGCTTGTCTGTTCTCAGTGAAAGAACACCATTTCAGAGTATAGTTTGTGTCCAAGGTAAGTAGTCCCAAACATTGGAATTTTCACAGTTTTACCATAGGACAACCACTGTTGTAAAGAAATGACAACTATTCTCTGGAAATAAAGCAATGTGATGATTCGGCTTCACAGGCAATCTCTTTTGCATAGGAATACTTTTGATACCTACACATAGTTGCTGTTCTAGCAGTACAGACCCAAATATACTTTTTCTAACCTACATCAAGGCTCACAAAGTGATCATTCATAAAAACAAATGTACAAACAAACAACGTCTCAGAAGTCAAAGAGAAATGAAACAATACTACTGGACAAGATATATGAAAACCTGACTAAAAAGTAAGAAGACTTAAGGAAAGTCAAGTACAGTATAGACACAACAAAAACTTTTTGGAGCTCAAAGTTTAAAAAATCCAATTAAAAAACAGAATGAAAGATGAAGGTCATTAATGAGCTTTGAATTACTGGTCTAGAAAATCAAGTGCAAGATTTATATGAAAGCACTGAGCAAAAAGTAATAATAATAATTATAAAGCAATAGATTTAATAAGGGACAAGTTAAGATATTTAGGTAGTTCCAAGGGACCTACCATGTTAATATGGTTTGGGTGGATGGGGTGTTAAAGGAGAAAAGAAATAGAGGGAAAGGAAGCAATATTTAAAAAGTGATAGAAGAAAATTATCCCAAGCTAAAGAACAGGCCCTCTGAATTTTGGACAAGATTGATTCATCGACTGATTCATTTATCCATTTGTTAATCTATGCTCCTATTCATAAATTTAATCAGTACACTTAGTTGTACTGATTAAAAAATGACACTATTTTGTGTCTGGTACTGTTTTAGGCACTTGAAATATATCAGTGAACAACAGTCAACAATCTCTGCCTTCATGGAGGTTACATTCTAAGACACTTAGGCATACCCTGATCAGATTCTTGAACTCAAAGAATAAAGAAAACATCGTACAAGCTTATAGACATAAGGAAAAAAATTACCTACAATAGAAAAATTAGACAGACATAGGACTTTCATCAGTAACACTAAATTTTATGATTGCATATACTAATTTTCCCAGAAATGGCTTTACTAAATTCTTAGGGAAGCTGAAGTCAGTCTTTGACCCATAATCTCTGTTCTCTTGGGGGACTTTATCTAACAGGGACAATACTATCTTCTTCTCATACAACTAAACTCATGATTGCTTTCCAATTTTTTCAAGACTAAATAACATATTGTTTAAGGACACACATATAGGTGATAAAACCATAAGAAAACCAAGGGGATTGTTAATACAAAAGTTAGGGTAGTGTTATTTCTAGGTCGAGGTGGACAGAAGGGTGTGATTAGAGGAGGCACTAAGATACTGTTAATGTTTTAATTCTTGTCCTGGATGGTGGGTTTATTAACATTTTTTTAAATGTAAATAGTAATAAATTTATTCAACAAATAAAAAGTGCCTATCATGTATCAGGCATTATTCTAGACACTGGAAAAACAGAAATAAATAAAATAGATGAAAATTTGTCCTTATGAAGCTGGAATATCATTAAGGAAATAATAAAATTTTCAGAGCCTAAGTACAAGAGCATACAAAATGAAAGAATCTACCAAGTGTCTGGCACAATAGACATACAAATATCCAGACAATATCATGAAATTTCAGAATATTAGTGATAAAATGGAAATATAAAAGCTCCCAGGAGTTAGGGTTAGAAATAGTCAAGATTAGAACAGAAGAGAATGCTCTAGAAAGGGGACTTGCAGAAAATAATCTGACTTACTTGAGCATGTTGCAAAACAAAACAAACAAACAAACAAACAAAACCGACATGGTAGATCTCAAGGAAAGGATAAATATAAAAATATGCAGGTTAAAAGCAATTATTAACTCTAGAAATGAAATAAATTTGTACAAGAATAGAAATGTGATCACAGTTCATTACTTGTCTCTGTAGTAAACAATGTTTGCGCAATCACAAGAAGTCACAGGAATATTAACATTACCATTAACCAAAATGTATGCTATAACTATACTAGAAGCATGGAGAAGGGAAGTAGGAGAGAAAAAGTGAGAGTTTCATCTTCATTTACCATAAAAAGAAATCAACAGCTAATTCTGAAATTAGTAACTCAAGAAATAATAGTAGAGCCATATTGTTTAGGATTACTGAGATAACCAAAAGAAACAGCTTATTTCAAAGTTGGCTACTTCAGGTATTTGACCCTGGTGGGTGAGAAGAGGTAAAAGTAAATACTGCCATTTTTGTTACTATTTTGTTTTTAATCCATATATAGTTCCTACTATAATACAGAATATATTATATCCATATATTATACTTACTATAATAAAAATACAAAATAAAACATATTCTTATTATAAAGGGAGCTATTTAATTATAAAGAAAAATGATAATGTGAACTTGGATTTTCTAAAATTAACATGGCTAACAGAATAGATCAAAAGAGGTGGCGGCATACATATGTAGAAAATTAAGGGCCCCCAATGTTGGCTTTTTATTATTTTTCAACATTTGGTGGGGTAAGTTCTAAATTGCTCTTAAATTGTAGCAATAATCAAAGAGAAGTTTTACACTTGAGAGGTAACTGCCAGAAAACCTAGTAGCTCCAGTCTCACAAGTACAGTAAGAGTGGAAATTATGGGTCCAAAATAGTCAGTGACAAGGAAGACTGAAGACAAGAGAGAAGATATTTATTCAGGATCAGAAAACTCAGATGGCCAGAGAGGGCACAGTTAGAATGCAGTATTTCATCTGGCTCCCTTCCAACCTCTCCTGCTGCTCATTCTTAGCTTTTTTTGCTCTTCCTTAGAATACCTGTTTCTGAGATTCTGCCCTGGATACTGACTACTATGCTTTTTTTGTTCTCACTCCACACACTCTTCTACCGCAATGTCATTCATACCTTAATTAAAACCACCTCTATACTTGATGACTTCCAAATCTATCTGTAACCCTACTTGCTTCACAGCTGCAGAATAAATTCTTGACTACCTACTGGATAATTCTTCTTGGACATTCCAAAGGTGCTTCAGGATTTGCACATTCAAAATTAAACTAATCATTCTTTCCCCTCAAACCTGCTCCTCATTCTATGTTCTCTGGCTCATGAAATGGCTTTTATATTTTCTCAACCAACCAAGGCAGAAAGAAAATTGAGGAGCATCCTGGATTCATTCTTCTCCATCAGCCCCTATGTCTAGTTAGTGACTGAGTTCTTAATTTCATATATATATTCTTAATTTCATATATATTTCATTTCATTCCCACTGTTTTGACTCAGGCTTCAACATATCCTTGTTTTAATAGCTTCTGATTTGATCTCTCTGTACCAAGCCCTGTCCTCAGTCTATCCAACATACTCTCATCCACTGGATATTTCTAAAATGCAAATCTGATCCTGTTAGCCCCTTGATTAAAATCCTCAAATATCTCCCCACTGTTCTGGGTATAGCATTTAAGGGTCTGCATGATCTGGCCACTATCTCCTTCTCATTACATCCTCTCTCACTCTCTATGTTCCAACTATACTAAATTTCTTGAACATACCATAAAAGTACTGTAAACACTAAATTATTTCATATAATGTGTCTTTGCTCATATCACCACTGTTTTGAATGACTCTCTTCTATTCCTCAGCTCCAGCCGTTAACACTGACAACATGTACATACCTTTCATCACATCTAGTAGAATTAATAATTTCCTCTTTCTACCCAGTCTGTAGTATCTTGTTATGGCAGGACTGGCAAACTAATATAGCAAGATACAAAACTATATATATCAATTAGTTAATAGCAATTATCTCTAGGTAATGAAATACATTTTTATTTCCTTCCTTATAGTTTTGTTTTCCAAAATTTTCACAGTAAGCATGTCTCTACTTTCATAATACAAAATATGTAAAAAAAGATATACAGTTTAAAGTAATAAAGAAATATATATCTTTTACTCGAATAAAAGAAGCTGCCAATATAAGGTAGAAAAAAAATTAATCAGGAAATTAAGGCCTGCTAAGACCCAATAACTTGATGGCTTTGTTGTATTTTTAGCTCACTTCCCAACATAGAAAGGGACTAGGAGAAACAGTGATGTGAGGATGACTGGTTTGTTTGGAAATTATTGTAGAGACAATGAAAGAGATTCAACTGAGTAGGGAAATGGGAAAATTATCTGAACAAAGGAGGTGTTGAATGTGTAGAACTAGGCAAAAAGCAAAGATTTGAAAGGTAGAAAGCAAGAGATTCATTTGCAGGGTACTAAAAAAGAGGAAGCATTAGAGAAGGGAGAAGTAACTTGGCATGCAAACAAAAGGTAACCACAAAAAAAGAAAACAGGAAAAGAACTCTTTCTTGCCTGATGTTATTGCACCCACTAGACGAGTTTGAGAGGGGTATAGGGATTCAGAATGTCACCCCAAAATATGTTACACTAGCAGACTATTTTGAAATAAAGGTACTTGAGAAACAGTGAGTAGAAAAAGGATACTCTGACCCTCTTTGTCCCTCTGAAAGCAGGAGATAAATCTCCCACGTGACAAGTACTTCCCTGTAATGGGAAGGTAGAAGGCATCCTTATCACCAGAGATAGAAAATTTAGGGCAGAGAAGCCTGTATAAACAAACCTTGTTAATTTTTTTTACCATTTATTACCCCTAGCTCAAACCCCTCTGCCTTGTCAATTCTTCACAAATTTACTTTTTCTTTGTCTAAAAGTTATAAAAGCTTCTTAAAGCTTCCTGCTCTGGTCACTTCTTTGAGTATATTTTGATGTGGTTCTTGTACATACAAAATTAAATTAGTTTTTCTCCTGTTAATCTGATCTTATGTCAATTTAATTATTAATTTGACCAGCCAAAGAACATAGAAAGGAAGAAGGGAAATTTTTTCTGACCCTACAGTTGCAACAACAATGATTAACAACTATGACAACTATTTAGTAAACATGTACCAAACATAAACACTTCACTGAAATACATTATCTATATTTCACATAGAAACCTTGAGAGATAAGTATTATTATTACAATTGTATACATAAAGAAATTGATGGTCAAAGAGGGAAACTGACTTATCCAATATCTTAGAGTTAGTAAGTAGGGGAACTGAGAGTCAACTTGTATGTCTGGGTCCAAAGCTCCTGTGTTTTCTATCACGTAAGGTGCCTTGTGCACATTCACCAACCAATATTTCAAAACTGTCCTAACACTATCTAAAAAAGCTGTAAAGTTCTTAAGCCCCTACCTGTCTCATTCTCTCTCCTTCTCTCACCTAAGAGGATTTCTTTCTGGATCCCTCTGTCCTTAGTTCTCTCCAAACTCAGCTGGGGATTCATTTTGGTCTTTTGAGGTGGAAAATCCTTCAGTTGAAACAGAAATGAAACTTTGTGGTTAGAGCTAGGGTACCAAATGTCCATAAATTCAGTTCTGAAAGGTAGAGGGAGGGTGTTGAAAGGGGGTCTCTTATTTATTAGGATGTCTTAGAAACAGGCAGAGGCCTTGCGAAAGAGGCATAGAAATGCATGCATTTCCCAGAGGTAGGGAGAGTGTCGACCTTGAGGAATAAAACCTGATAAAGAAAATACAATGAGTCATTTACTCTCCTCCTAGAAGAAAGATGTCCCATAATTTAGAAACTTTTACAGTTGGATCCAAAGGATACAGTGCATTAGACCAATTAAGTACAAAAGTTTCAGAGTTGAACAGAGCTGGGCTCAAGTCCCAATATTATTACTTATTTGTACGTAGTCTTGGACAAGAATCTTTACTTTTTGGAGCACTAGATGTTTCCACTATAAAATAAAGGGAATAAAACACAAAAAGTAATAAGAATTTCTGAGCCTAAATCTAATGTCAAAGAAAATGTAGGAAAGAGTTATAGGAAATTTTTCTAGTTCTGGTAATTGCCCATCAGGTTCTTTGGACAAACCCTCATGCTGGAAACAACTTTAAAAAATCCTGATGAAAAAGAAGTAGCATCTATATAGAATGAATAAAAGAACAGCACAAGAAAAATATGGAAACATCAGGCAGGGCAACACCATGGGTAAGGGGACTCTAAAGAAGTAAATAAGCTGGGAGGCAAATTTCTGTCCTGAGCACATTTGTCCATTCTCCTCTCCATCACCATCCCCCCAAACAGTTTCATTTTGGTTGCCTTGAAAAGCAAAGGAGACAGAGATTAAAGCCCAGAAAGACACAGAATAGGAAAACCAACAGGAGACCCTCCCTACAATAAATTTGGACTCCTAAAAGGCTACCCATCTCAGGATTACAATGGATGGAAAGCAGGTCATTTTGCAACTCAGGTTGAATTACATAACTTGCCCTGGGATCCTTGAGCTTTGAATTAGATAAAGAAGTAAATCAGCAGGATCAGCTGATAACAGAAAAGACTTCAAACCCTCAAACCCTGGGGTTAGCAAACACAAACTATAACTATTTTACTATGGATAAAGAAATCAATAACATGCTTAAAGATATTTCCAAGCAGCATGAGACCAAAACAAATAGTATACCATAATTAAACCTAATCAAACTTTTAGAATAAAATATAGTAAGTACCTCAAATGAAAAGGGATAAAAAGCTATCAACTTAAACCATAAAAAGGTGACATATTGCCATATGTGATAAAGGAAACCAAAGTTTTGCCACCATGAAGCTGCCTTTTTTAGGATACTGATTTTTAATCTATTTATTAAGAGACAAGACTCAGAAAGAACCTTTCACCCTCCCCATTCCTGTCCAAGGAAAACCTGATTCAGAAAGGGAATCTTAGGATGTTGCTTTAGCCTAATCTGAATTAAGTATGGTAAATAGTGAAGCTTCAGCCAGTGGCCTGTAAACTAGATACCCTGTGCTTCTGAGTTGCCTAGCAAGAACTTGTCTGCCATGTGTGTTCCCCTCTTCCTCAACTACCTGTAAATCACCTGCTCTCAATTCTGAAATCTAAGACCTCCCCCATTTCCCCCTTTTCTCCTTTGTCCAAATGTCATCTAGACCCAATGTTGCCTCACTGTCTCTGGAATTTTCATGCATATGTGAATTCCCCATGTGCATGTATTAAAATTTTTATTTTCTTCTGTTAATCAGTCTGTTAATTTGATTATTAGCGCAGCTAGAACTTAGAAGGTGGGAAGAAAACTATTAATTATTTTTTAGTCCTCACAGTGACAATATGGATGGATCTTAAGAATTTTATGCTAAGTGAAATAAGTCAGACAGAAAAGGACAACTGTATTATTTCACTCATATGTGGAAATGTGGAATCTAAATAACAACAACAAAGAACAAACAAAACAAAAGCAAACTTATAACTACAGAGAACAGATTAGCAGTTAACAGCTGCAAAGGGGGTCAGGGAGGAAGAGGGTGAAATGGGTAAAGGGGGTCAAATGTATGATGACAGATAGAAACCTAGCCTTTTGGTAGTGAGCATGATAGTGTGCACCGATAGCTAATTATAATATAATAAACCTGAAACTTAATAATGTTATTAATCAATGTTACCTCAATAAAAAAAGAAAATAATTTGTTAAAATTTAAGGCAGGTCAAAGGAAATCATTAGGGTACAGTACAAAGAGACAAAAATGTGGAAAGTACAAAATAAGTGTAAAAGTAAAACTGCTCTTGTTCAGTAAGCAGGTGTCAAGGCCTTGTAAAAGTAAACATACCTAATCTTAACAACTACAGTATAAGGCACAAAATACAAAATTTCACTGATAATAAATAAAGTCTTTTTCAGCCCTTTTTCCATTTCTACAAGCAAAACTGGGCTCCAGACCTGCTTTTTCTTTAAAACTGGATAATGAAATTCCAGAGCCTAACTTTACAAATGCAGATCTCCACAATCAACAAAAGGAAACTCAAAAACATGTGAAGGCTCTATATTCTCTTCCCTGCAGCTGTGGAGGGGCAGAGCCTATTTTGCTTCCCCATTTCTTCAAATAATCTAAATTTAAAAGATGTTAAATTGATCATTTTAATAAGAATGTCAATCTTGTTCTCTTTTACAACATGGAGACTTACAAATATTCATAACTGTTATCAACTGGTTCCACTCACTCACTGTTAATATATACCTTTCCTTGGAAGTATAATTTAAAGAAAGACATTTTGTGAAACTCCTACAACTTTAGAAATAGATGCTTTGTTCTATGTCATGAAAATGACATAGAAAAGAAAGGTGTAATTCTAATTAGGTATCTTGGTAATTCACTAACCTTGTGTGGTAGACAGATAATAGTCATCCCAAAATGTCTAGGTCCTGGTCCTGTGAATGTTACCTTACATGGCAAATGGGACTTGTATATATGATTAAGGATCTAGAGATGGGTTAATTATCCTGGATTATCATAATGGGCTGAATGTAATTACAAGAGCCCTTATAAGAAGAAAGGAGGAGGATCAGTGTCAGAGGAGGAAACATGACAATGAAAGGTCAGAGTCAAAGAGTTTAACATACTATATATACTGCTGGATCTGAAAATGGAAAAAAGGACCATGAACTAAAGAATATAGCCTCTAGAAGCTGAAAAAAAGCAAGGAAACATTTTCCCCTACAGCCTCTGGAGGGAGCCAACACCTTGATTTTATGACCGCTGACCTCCAAAATTGTAAGACAAGAAATCTGTATTTATTATCTACGTTTGTCATAATTTATTACCACGACAAAAGCAAGTTAATACATCTGGTGACAAATTTGCAATTGTCATCTCTATATCTGGAAACAGATTAATACTTCTAAGATCATTTTGACAAATTAGGAAAAGATCATTGGCACTTTCCTCTTCAGCCACAGGCACGGATAAACAAATATAAACTCACGATTCTCTTGGATTTACTATGTAACAAATATTTTGAAAGAATATATTTCTTTTAAATCAACAGTGTCATGATTCTATTTCACCAGTGAGAAAAATGAAACTCTCGGGAACTAACTTGCCTAAAGTTAATCAATGCACAAAGAACTAGGATTCAAATCCCTGACGACTGGCTACAAAGGTCACTATTTTCCCACTACATCTTGCTGCCTGCCTCATACACTGCTTGAGTGTGATGAAGAGAGGGTAGACCAGACAAATGTATTCATCAAATAACTCATATCTGCACAAAAGACTCCATGTTTGTAAGATTCTCTGCCTTCCTTGCTTTGATTCCACATTCACAGTAAGCAACATACTGTTTTCTCGGTTTCACTTCCCAAGTACCCCAGTACTGGAACTGACATGTCCTGGAGAGAGGCCCTGAGTATTCTAGTCACTGGAAAAAATATACTAATATATATATTAGGTCCTGATCCTGTGAATATATTGCCTTACATGGCAAATAGGACTTTGTATATATGATTAAGGATGTGTGTTTTTATCTCTATGTCTGCTTTAGTTTCAGTACAATAATTTGTACTTGTTTGTCATCAAACTTCATTTCAGCATTTCATAAATGCTGAAGACCAAATCCTGGACTATGGTCAACTAACTGAAATATCACCACCCTGTAGGCTCTTTTATTAAATTCTGTTGGCATTTCCAAGTAAAGGTAATTTCCTTTCTTTAATAACTTCAAAAGTACTTACACATTAAACATAGCTAATTAGAGCATAAGCCCTCAGGGATACATAGTAGTAACATCATTTCAGAAAAGAAATTCTACTTTATTTTATACATAAAAACATCAAATTATGAAGATATAAGGACTGAAAGGTAAAATTACAATTATTCACTAATTAAATTAGCAAATCAAAAACACTTGATGATAAATCATTGAGCTGTATACTTATGATTCATGAACTTATAATATGTTTTATATAAAGTTTATATAAATACTTAATAAAATCTAAAAACAAACAATTGGACCTGAAGAAAGAGGTTAGCAAGGTGTAAGTGATAATATACCAATTACCACTGCAGCACTATTTACAAGATACAGAAACAACCCAAGTGTCTGTCAATAGAATAATGGATAAATAAGATGTACATATATACAATGAAATATTACTCAGCTATAAAAAGAATGAAATCTTGCCCTTTGCAACAACATGGATGGACCTAGAGGGTATTATGCTAAGTGAAATAAGTCTGAAAAGGACAAATTCTGTATTTTACTTATATGTAAAATCCAGAAAAACATAAACAAAACAAAATGGATACAGACATATATATAGACAACAAACTGATGGTTGAAAAAGGGGAAGGGGTTGAAAGATAGGTGAAAAAAAGTGAAGGGAATAGGAAGTATAAACCTCCAGTTATAAAATAAATAAGCCACAGGGATGTGATGTACAGCACAGGGAAAATAGTCAATAAAATCATAATAACCTTATACAGTGTCAGATGGTTACTAGACTTATAGTGGCGATTACTTCATTAGGTATATAAATGTTGAATAACTATGTTGTACATCTGAAACTAATGTAATATTGTATATTAACTATTTTAATTAGAAAGTAGAAAAAATAAATTAAAAGTAAAAATAAATAAAAATAATACACCAGAATCAAGCATTTCCATATACCAGTCACAAACAATTACAAAATTAATTTTAAAATATTAGCAATAGCAACAAAAACTATCAGGTACACAGAAATATGTCTAACAAAATATGTATGAGACTCTTATGGAGAAAATTACAAAACTTTTTTCAAAGACATAAAAAATACTTAGATTAAAGGTATTTAATTGTAGAGGTGCCATTTCTGTCTCTATAATCTATAAATAAAATGCAGTTCTAATTAAAATTTCAGTGTTTCTTACAGATCATGTTAAACTTATCTTAAAATTCATATGAAAACATAAAGGGCAAAGAATTTACTTTTGAGGGAGAGAAACAAAGAAGGGATCTTTCCCTACCAAATATGAAGATGCATTAGAAAGCTATAATAATTAACAGTGTAGTATTAGTATAGAAATAGACAAATAGACCCATGGAACAGAACAGAATGTCTAGAAGCAGACACATATTACAACCTGATGTATTACAGAGATAGCATTAGAAATCTGTGGGGAAACACTAGACTAGTTTAAATAGTCTTGGAGCTACTGATTAATCATCCAGAAAAAAATGAAGATCTCTACATCATATAATAAACAAAAATAAATTCCAAGTGGATCATACACTTTTTTTGTGAAAAAAAAATAATAAAAGTTTTACAGGAGAATATAGAACACCTTTATGAAACCAAGGTAAGAGGATCCCTTCTATGGCCACGCCACCCTGAACAAGCCCAATCTTGTCTGATCTCAGAAGCTAAGCAGGGTTGGGCCTGGATAGTACTTGGATGGGAGACCACCTAGGAAGACCAGGTGCCGTAGGAGTTAAAAAAAAAAAAAAGATCCCTTAAACAAGATGAAAAACACATGGCATATATAGAAAATGATAATAATTTCATGGCATACTGGGGAAAACAGAAGAAGTTGCTCTTCCATGAGGGCTAAAGTAATCAATAGTATAGCATAAATTTAATCATTTATGAAATTATTCCTTTCTACTTGCCCCTTTTCCCTAGCTCTACTAGATCACAGAGTGGCCTCTCAGCTGCCCATTATTCAGGTATTTCCAAAATGCAAGGCTAGATGGTGTATCCGGCAGCTATTATACATAGTCTAAATGAAGTTTGCTCTCTGGTCCCCACTCAGAGGATTCTCATCCACTGCCAAATTAGTGGCTACTTCTATGCAAAATTAAATTCTTTATATTATGCCTTCCAAGAGGCCTTCCCTGAACCTTTAGGATGGGTTAGAGGACCCTCCTCCACATTTCTACTGACAGCACCACACACTGGTCTCTCTATCATGGCACTCCCTGTTACAATGTCTGTGTATATCTCACCCACCAGAGTCATTAGAAAATATATCTAATTCATCTATATGTCTTCATCATCCAGCAGAGTCTAGATTACTACATTTTTACTTACTTGATTGGCTGATTAATTAATTAATGTTCTACCTAAGTTTTCTAGGTTTCTTATCATTCTATCTTGCCCACTGGTATCCTAGCACTTCTGACATTCTCAGACTGTGTATAGTTGCCTCTCTCACCTTCTCACTTCCTCCTTTGTTCACTCACACTTCTTATCTGCCAGGATCCTGGGAAAATATTCTGATAACCAAGAAGACAAAGAAAGGGAATGAACAGTAGGAAGCCATACCCATTTTCTCTTGAAGCTATAGATTCACTACATTCCTTCCTACCAAGAGTCTTTCCTTTGTGACCTCTAGAATCCCCCACCTTGAAAAATAAGCTCACTCATATCCTTCAGTGATTTATAGAACTCCTCTTCACTTCCTAGCCATAAATTAGATAGTTCTCTCCTACGCCTGCTAATTCTCCCACACCCCTGTTCCCCAAATTCCCCACTGGTAAGCTGAGGCACACTGATATGCCAAATAAACAATATTTGTCACACGGACATCATCAGGTGGGTTGCCACATGATAAAGAGCAGAACACAACATGTAAAAAGTAACAGGATTAGTGTAGTGTCCAATTACTAATAAAGAAAAATGACATGTTTTTTAGAATAACTTTGCCTTGTGAGTATGTAAGGGACTGCCATTGGGTCATTGAAAGACCTGACACAAATTATAGCCAAAGGATGAAAGAATATCAAATGAAGAGCCATAATAATTATACCATTGTTTTCAAAGACATATTTTGAAAAGTCAAATTCTCAACATGCATAGAGAAAGCAACAATAATAACAATAGTAAAAAGAAATAGTGAACATGAAATAAATATTTCCTAATTGTAAATATGCTTTAATATCAGCTAAATAACTAAAAAAAACATAGTCAGATCCAAGAAGTCCATTAAATACTAATTTTTATTAAAGTTTGGAATTATTATTCTATTAGTTTTAAAAAATCAATAATGCATATGTATAACATTTCACATTTCCATATAGAACATTTTGTCAATTTTCCAAAAATTGATGAACTCATAGAGAACTTTTAATCACTACAAACGTACTTCTATAAAATTCATGTTAGTAACAGTGTGCCATAAACAAATATTAGATGAAGCTCTAGGAAGCTAATCTGGACATCTTCAGTTCTAGCTTGCCATAGGAATAAACCAACCAAGATTCTTGGTCTTTGAGACTCTGAGAAAGAAATAAACAAGCCAGGGCCCTCCTTAAGGAAGACTCCCTAAGGGACAGACTCTGGGAAAGAAAAGAACAAGCCAGTTCACTTCTTGGAGCTGGCTAAAAATGGTTGTTTAAGAACTTACCAAAGACACAGAGTCATCTAAGCCACCCCACAGTCTTCATACTCTGCCATCCACAGCTGCTGGTTATCTTTGATCATCTCCTGGTTCTGATTCTTGAGGCTTGAGTCTGAAGAAGAGATAGCTGAGTCAGAGCTCACCTACAGAACTCTTGGCTAATTGCTAAATTCAATTGTTTGGACCTTCCACGAAAGGGGAATTGTAGGATGCTAACCCAGTCTCCTGAATTCCCAAATGGCCTCAGAGGTTGGGCAGCCACACTCAATTCTGGGGCCCAGTTCTTGGGCTTTGAGATTCTGAGAAAGTACCAAACCAAGGTTCTCCTATGGAAGCCCACTGAAGTGGCTAAGGACAATTGTTCCAGGAGAAATGTGAGCTAATGTCCAATTCCCCCACAACCACAGCAAATCACAGGTCCTGGCTAAACCTAAACATCTCCAAACCATAATTTTCTGGCCTCAAGTCTGTGGATAAGAAAGAACCAAGATATGAATCTTCATATGCTTTTAGTGGGAGTCAAAGTTGGTGCAATTCTTTAGGAGATCAATTTTTTTTTCATTTATCGAGTAAAGTTGAAAATATGCATCAACTATTACCAAGTAATCTCTTCCCAGATATACATCTTAGAGAAACTTGTGCACATGTGCAACAGGGGACATGTACAACAATGTTCTGGGCAACAGTGTTCACAACAGCCAAAAACGGAAAGCAATCCAAATGTCTATGAACAGCAATGTGCATAAATAGGTGTGTATGTGCATGTGTGTCTGTATACTCAGACAAAGAAATGATTACCATTAAGAGTAAAGTCAGGATAAATGGTTACCTCTGGGAGAGGGACAGGGGTAAGACTGGAGGCTTCTAGGTAACTTGAAGGTTCTCTTTTTGGTCCTGGAAGGTTCTTTCATGGGGGTTTACTTTATAATTATAATGTATATAATAATACATTTTATACAACTTTTAGTATTTTTGTTATGCTGTACAATTTAAAAACATTTTTTTTAAAAAAGAATGAATCCAAGGCCTTCCTATGGAACTCCCTTAAAGCATTCCCTAGCAGCATATGTTCTCAATCTTTCTGAAAAGAGGAACGATGTAATATAAAAAGCATCTATCCCTTTCTGTAAAAGCTATGGAAACCAGCTATCCACATTTGTTTACAATAGGATTCTTGGAAAGGGATACCTGGGCAAGCCAGGATCCTACCAGTAGTATCATTTCTCTTAAAGTTGCTAAGGGCAGTTGTTCAAGTTTCTCAAACTATAGGAATCAATATAGAATGCCATCTTAGCTCCACTTACATTCAAGATTTTAGCACCAGTTCAGTCCTTTCTTGATTACTGGAAAAAAATGTAAAGCAGACACAAAGTTGAAAATGTGAAGCAGATACAATACAGGGCCATCCAAGGGATCTGCTACAAAACTGGTTAACAGCAACTACTCATGCTGGCCCTTACTGCTTCCATTCCCTAAATTTTCCTCCCTGCTATGAAAATCTCTTCTCCTTTGATCGTCATACCATATGCCTCTCAGCTACATTCGCCCATTCTACATAATATAGCATCTTCCTCGACTTCCTCTCCTCTCTTACACCCTATCTTTCCCACTATATTTGATGATCTCATGGCTAACTTGTCCATCACCCCAGCTTCATAGTTGCTGGACCTCCTCTACTTCAACTTACCCACTCACTGAACTTTGTCATCATCCAGAACTATTTCTCCTCTGAAATCTTAAGCACTAATATTCTACTCTGACTGCAATTTCTTGTCTGCCATTCACTTTTTAAACATCCACTCTTTGGGCTTTGAAACCTCTATACAACTTCCCCCACACCCACCCACATACTCACATAGCTTGTCTTTCTCTGGTTCCCTACAATCCTCCTGAGAATACACTATTCTATGATGAGATTAGATCCCATGTTCTACAACCTGGTCAAATCTCATCAGTAACCTCAACAACCCACTTAGCCCCTCAAACCTTCCACCAACCACAATCACCACCACTGTATTCACAAATCTAAAATCAAACTCAATGTTTGTCTTCTTTTATTACACTTCTTGGCAGCTGAGCACATCTGGAAAAGGAAAAAACTAAACACACCTTATTTCCAACTCAGACAGGTGTCCATTACTGCCCATCAATCTTCTCTTACATTTCCTAAACAAGGTTGCAACCTTCTTCCTCTTTCCTCTGGCTCCTGGCCATCTCCTCTCACACTCCAGAATGTCCTTACTACCTTATTCATGGGCAATTTAGGGGCACCAAGAAAGAAGTTCCCTCAATCTCTTGCCTTTCCAAAACCCCCAAAACATGCCTTTCTGACTCTCCTTAACTCCATCATCAGAAGTGATGCCCTTTGTCTTGTTCATGGTCAATCTTTCCACATCTTTTTCACATCTTGCTTCTCCAGATATCTTCTTTCTCTCCTATATTGTCAACCTCTCTGTTTTTATCAGCTCCTCCCCTGAAGGACATATAAACATGTTCCAATATCTCATCCTAAATATATATATACACACACATATATATACACATATATACACATATATATATACATACACACACACACACACACACATACCACCTGTTATCTCTTCTACTTTTCATAGACAAGACCCTTGACATGATAGTCTACACTCACTTCATCAAAATTTTCACCAATTATATTATTGGCCCTCTGCACTTTGGCCTTCACCAACACTGATCCATATACACTCACTATCCAGGTTTCCCCTACAGCCCTCATCTAACAGATCTCTCTCAGTTCACATCTTATATAACCATGTAGAGAAATTTCATATTTTATATTAAAAAATTCAAGATAATAGTTTTAAAAAATGAATGCAATGCGTATTCATTAGTATACAAATACCTGGCACAGAGAAACACATAAAAAGAAGTAAGCATCTTCAATCATCATTCCACCCTCCTAGATACAACTGTTAAAGCTACATTCTAAACTGGGGAAGAAGCTGAGCAATCACCTCACTTTCCTTCATACTCTTAAATCCCAGGAAGAAGAGGAGGAAGTTGAATTCTCAGATTACTCAAAGGTATACAACTGGGCCTCTGTGCCAACTGGTGGAGCTTTGAAGAGAAAGAGCACAATGAGCAAAAGTTTTGATGTGTCCTATTAAAGAAAAAAAATATTCTACACTTTTTAAAATGGTAGGAAAGACTTTATTAAGGGCTATTATGATAAGTGTCAAGACTATTGCAAAAGAGGAGAGAGATTAAAATCAAATCTGAATACAGTAGAGATAGCTGAGATTTATAGCCAAGGAGCACATTTTTTTGGTGGGGGAGGAGTCAGTGGATAGAAAATTACTAAAAGAAGGGACATCAAGGATAGGAAGATTCTTGATAAACTGACTTAAGATTCTTTCTGAAGGTAGATCAAGGTTATCAGATATGAAGGGTTGGGGGATTCTCGGTAAATTGACTTAGCGAGATTCTGTCTAAAACTGGCAGGCCAATGACAATGCCCAGGGATAAGGTTTAGCTGAAAAGAGGGCTCAAAGGAGCATGACTAAAGTTTGGTCAAGGAGAGAGTCTTTAACCCTTTCCCATTCTTCTGCTTTCCTTGGAAAATGTTTCTCCACTGAAACATTGTCTATTTTAGACCTATTGCAATGAGACAATCCCTGACTATACATGCACATACAGAATTATAGACATACAACAATATGTATATGTGTATGCACAAATCTATTTTATATATATTATATATTACATATGTATATAATGTCATGTTACACTGCATCTTATGTGTGTGTGTACATGTGTGCAAGAGTCATGTGGTATATGGAAGAGTTGTTTGTGTACATTGCCGGAGCCAGCCCGCTAAGATCGAACAGTTCCCGAGATGGGGAGTGAGGATTAAGAAAATAAGAGAGAGAGAGAGAGAGAGAGAGAGAGAGAGAGAGAGAGAGAGAGAGAGAGACAGAAGATAGAGTCAGGAGGGCTAACAGTGAGTACTGCACTGTGAGTTTATTTAGCACAGCATATATATACCCTTGGAAGAGCAGGAGAAGCAACACCCACACATATGCAAATGATTGCTGACCTTTACATAAGTTCTCTCAAAACATCCTTGTTCCTGTTTTCCTCTCTTATTCCCTGGGGCAAGGAATGTCTCTTATTCCCTGGGGCAAGGAACATTCAACTCTTTCCATTAAGCCAAACTTCCTCCTTCAGTAACAAGCTTATCCATTAAGAGCCCACCTGCTCTGCAAACTTCTAGCTTGCAGGCAACTCCAACCCTGTCTGTAGGGCATTCAGCAAGAATGGCTCCCAACAGTACACATATCTATAATTTTCATATATTATAACATTATAATACACACATACATGCACGCACACAACTCTCCCACACACCACTCACACACACACATAGTATAACATGTCAGTATCTCTCCTGGATGGCTATACCCCTCTCATCCTTACCAGTCCCTTACTGCCCCACTCCCATCTAACCACCCAGTGTTTCATCGTATGTCACAGGGGATACTGCATATCCCATTTGCTTAAGACAGTTCCATTACTTCTTCCTCATAATCTTCAGAGTGAAATCTGTTTTTTGGCCTGGACTTTGGGGCTCTCAACATCCTGGCCTCTATCCATGCCTCAGTTTGGTCTCTTCTCCCCTATATAAAACTACTGTTCTAGTTATAACCAACTACATAGATGCCTTCCCTTGAATACATCAAGATCCCCCCACCTCTTTCAGTTTTCATAGCTCATCTACCTTCATATCGCCTCTACTCACTAAATATCAAGCATTATCTACTCGTTCTAAAGCAATTTCAGATGCTTTCTCTGTGTTCCCACAGCCTGTCACCCTGCATTTAGCTATGCCTACCATAGTACTGATCATATTCTTTAGACATTGTCTGTTTATTTACTCATATCTCCACTATAATGGATCTTAGTCGAGGACAGGGAACCAGTCAGGTTTACCTTCGTATCCCCTGTACCCAGCATAAGACCACATACATATTAATAAGTGTTCTATAAATTTTTGCTAAATGAATGACTACAGAAACAAATGACAGCTATGCTTAACTAATTTTCAATGAAATGCTGGTGGAGTCATTCAAATGTATTCAAAATAGTGAGGAAAAGGGCACTAAAGGGCACTAAAAAATAACAATCCTTGAGCACTCATATCTTGCTTTCTAAGTACCAATCCCTACTGAATGAATTTATGATTTCTCAAAAAATGGCTGATTTCAGGGTGTGGGCAGGGAGTGTACACGATGAATATAAATATCTTGTGTCAGAAAGCAAGGAAGCTGAGTGGCTCCATAGTGTAGTGGTTAGCATGTCTGCTTTGCATACAGAAGGTCCAGGGTTCACACCCGAGGTGGAGCCATGGATCATACCTTGGTGCACCAGGCTCCCTGAGTGCACTGGGGTAGCCAGGCCCTGGGTGTGAGGCTGAGAACGTGTGGGAGGAGACAACCCTCCTTCAGATATCCAGTTCTTAAGGGGAGAAGGCAACATCCATAGGTCAGGGGTGGAAGTGGGTGGTGGGGGGAGGAAATTAAAGAAGAGGGGGAAAAAAGCAAGGAATCCAAGACTTAATGAGATCATGTAAAGAGGATACAGGAGGCAAATAGAAAGAGGTCCTAATTTCTAAGATGACACAATTTGAGCATTAAAAAAGGACCATTGTCTACAGCCATGAACAAGCCCAATCCTGTCTGATCTTGGAAACTAAGCAGGATCAAGCCTGGTTAGTACCTGGATGGGAGACCATCTAGGAAGAACAGGTATTGTAGATGTAAAAAATAAAAAAATAAGGTATGTAAGCTGACAAGGTCCTTGCAATCTGCAAGGTCAACCAAAGGTCACCTCACATTAAAAAAAGAGAGAGATCACAATAGATACACATTAAATACATAAAAATCCATGAATTCCTAATGTTATTAAAGAAAATAATGAATGTTTTTAGGAAACCAAGTCATTACTCTGAAAACTGATAAACGAAAGAAAGAAGCATTTATCCTGAATCTTTTCATGAAATATATTTCAGAATAATAAAAAAAGATCTATAAGGAAAAGTCTTTTTTATAAAATAATTCCACCTAATAAGCGCAGAAGGATTGACAGAATTAGAATACTGTTTTTCAATCACTATTGAAATAATGAATTTATACAATTATTTTCATTGGTTGCTAAACCCAACAAGAGAAAGTTTGGTAGGAGACATCACAATGGAGGGATCAGGCTAACAACACCTGAAAACACAAATCAACCCTAATATCAGTTAAAACAGTAAAATCAGACATAATGAAATGCAACAGAAAGTGCATATCACTGCCTGAAATGATCCTTTCCGATGGGAAGCAACTGAAACTGAATGCAATCAAGCCTCTAGTTCTAAATGTCAGTGAACAGGAAACATGGAGATAGGAAAACAAATGCTGTCTCAAGGAAGCCATCATCCAAATCCATTTGTCAACAGGACAAATGACTTCATTTCTCTAATAAATCAATGGTCTTTAAAATAGAAGTTGCTATAGAGGGTTTTATAGGAAAAGAGATGTAAGAGAAAAATATCCAATGGCAATAAACAGCCCTTGCTTAGATACAAATTTAACAAACCTACTGTAAAAAGACATAAATTTGAATATGAACTGAGTATTAGATGATATAAGGAGTTATTGTTAATCTTATTAAGTATAAATGCCTAGTGGTTACTTAATACAATGCACGTATGAGCTAGGGATGCATAATCAGTTATTTACCTGTGTAATGACATATCTGGGATTGTTTTAAAATACAGCAGTGAAAAAAGTGGGTGAGGTGAAAAGATTCTAATAAAATTGGCAAAATGATATTAATTGTTGAAGCTCAGGAATGAATATGTGCATGTTTATTTTACCCATTTCTACTTAAAATATATTTGAAAATTTCACTGATAAAGAAAAAAGACAGAGGCCAATGTGAAGGGGAGCCAACTCGTCCCTTCTAGACTGGACAGTTTAAACAACAGAAGAAATAATTACTGAAATAAATTGAAAAGTACTAAAGATATAAATACCATAGTTTAATAAGATAGAGAAAACAACAATAAATCTTAAATATAAAATACATTATTCTAGGTTGGATGATGGTTTTAAATACAAGTTATAAAAAGCTTATTGGGGAAAAAAGGAAAATTTAAAATAGATTAAGTATTAGATGATATTAAGGAATTATTATTTTTGGTGAAATCACGGTAATTAAATTATTTACAAAATGTTTCTAATATTAGGAGCTGAATGTTGAAATATTTAGGGGTGCAGTGCCATAATATGTGCTCCTCCAAATGATCTATTACATGGTATCTCAATTAAAATACCAAGAAGAATTTCTGTGGAAGTTGACAAGCAGATTCTAAAATGGAAATGGAAAATCAAAAGATCACGAATAATCAAGGCATTATTGAAGAAAAAGAACAAAACTGTAGAACTTAATGACCATACATAAAATTTATTATAAAGTCATATTAATTATGACAGTGGTACTCATACAAGGAGAAAAATAAACCAAACTGAACAGAATCCAGAAACAAACCCACATATACAACCTAATCATGATATAAAAAAGATGACACTGTAGGAGGGAAAATAATCATTTCGATAGTGGTATGGTGTTGACTGGATGTCCATTTTGACAAAAGAAATGGGCCTTGAAGCCACACCCATAACTCATCCTGGCTACATACCCAAAAATCAAATTAATTGTAAATATAAATGAGAGATTAAACAATAACAAAGCATAGAAAAATATCTTCATGATCTAGAGAAAGATAAAGATTTCTTAACCAGGACAAACAAGTACTAGCTATAAAAGGGAAGATTATGAATTGAACAATATTAAAATTGAGATACTTGATTCATTGAAAAACACAATTAAGAAATGAAAAATGAAAGCAACTGAGACTTGTAATAAATCTAAAAAAGTATTCACATCCTTAATATATAGAAAGATCATCTGAAAATCAATTAGAAATATGAAAATTAAACACAATGAGATACCATTTATAATCACCAGAATGGCTGCTTTTTTTTCTTAAAAAGAAAGATAATCACAAGTGCTGACTATATTCTGAACAACTGGAACTCTTAAAATTTTCTCTTCAGAGTTTTTTAGTCCTATCACTTATCTACTAAAGTTAACTATATAGGTAACCTGTATCCAGTAATTCTACTCTTAGGTATATGCCCTACAGAAATGTGTGTGTATATATCATCGAAAGACATGTATTAAAATGTTTACAGTACTGTCTGCAGGCCAAAAATTGAAACAACCCAAATGACCATCTATTGTGGTATAATCACATAGTGGATGAAATATATATCAATGAGCATGAAGGAATTATTACTACACCCAATAACATGGATGAATCTCAAAAACAAAATCTTAAGCCAAAGAAGTCAGATACACAAAAAATGCATACTATGCTATTGTATTTTTATAAAATACCCAAACAGGTAAAATTATTATACAGTGATAGAAGCCAGAGTTGTGATTAATTTTGAGTTTAGCTGTGAATGAGAGACAATACATTCAAGGTCTTTCAGATATTGTGTCCTATTTCTCAGTCTCCATGGTGGTTATGTAGGTATGTTTACATTGTGAAAATGCTTTGAGCTGTGCAATTATGATTTGTGCACTATTCTGTGTGTACTTAACATTACTTAAAAATAATACCTGTAAATCTCAAATGGTTCAGCCAAAATTGATCGATCAAAACATAGATAACAAAAATATGCCTCAATTAAAACAAGGGATGGATGGATAGATGGGTAGAGTGAGCAAGTGAGTGAACAAGTTATCTAACAGGGCAAAAATCAACAATTGCTGAATCTAGGTTCAGAGTATACAAGTATTCACTTTACTCTTCCTTTACCTTATTGTTTAAATTTTTATTAGAAAATGTTCTAGTAAAAAAAGTTGTCATGCCTCTCAAATCTTAATATTTATAACTAGGAAGTAATTCAAGCACTTGATATAGTCTGACTTGTGAAAGCAAACTTTAAAAAGTGAAATTTCTATATCCAGATTATATCCTATAAAATAATAAGACATTCTACATAGCTTCTATTCTCATTAACAGAGAGAGACAGAGAGAAAGAAAGAACCAGGAATGAGTATCTTATGTCAATGGATTAGATTAGCTGAGTGTGCAGTGTTGCATTAATGCTATGCAGAAAAGTGACTGTGTGTGGGTGGAGAGTGTAAGAACAAAAGTGAACAAATGACATTGACATAGATATATCCTGTTTTCCCACCAATATCTGTATAGTTCATGCCCTCACCTCCTCTAGGTTTCTGTTCAAATGTCACTTTACCAGGTGACCATCCAATTTAAAATAGTATAACCCTTCCCCATCACAACCTATTACATATTTATTATATATTCATTTATTGTCTGTCTCTCAGCTATAGTTTAAAAGACTTTGTTTTTGAGGGTCAATTCAAGAAGACATACTGTAAATATCTATGCACCCAATATAGGAGCACCTAAATATATAAAACAAATATTAATGGACTTAAAAGGAGAAATTCACAGCAATACAATAATATTTTAATACCCCACTCATATCGATTAATTTTCAGAGATAAAATTAATAAAGAAATAGTGGCCTTAAATGTCACATTAGCCAAGTTCATCTTAAACATTTACAGAACATTTCATCCCCAAACTGCAGAATACACATTTTTTTCAAGTATACATTTTTCAGCGTAAGTCATATATTAGGTCACAAAACAAACCTCAATAAATTCAAGACTGAAATATTTTCTGACAACAGTGGCACGAAACTAGAAATCAATTACAGGAAGAAAACTAGAAAGACAAATACATAGAGACTAAACAACAAGCTACTAAACAACCAGTGGAGCAAAGAGGAAATCAAACAGGAAATCAAAAACTATCTCGAGACAAATAAAAAGGAAACACGACATTTTCAAATTTATGGGATTTTTTTCTTTGTTTTTATTTTCCACTGTTGTACCTTCAATGCTCAGAACACTGTCTGGCACATAAAGTTATTCAATAAAAAATTATTGAATAAATAGATGGATGGATGCACAATGGGCTGAAGCCAGTGTGATGATATTTAAATCTTGTGTAATTACAATCTGAATAGAGAATAAGAGACATCAGCAATACCCTTTAAAAAAGTTCCTATGTGTTTTGGTGTCATAATATCTTTGCTTCATTGTTTATTCTAAAAGAAATGAAAATTATGCCTGGCCTAGAAAAAAGAATTACCTCTTATTACACTACTTACAAGAGGAGGAAGTAATAAACTGCTTGTTCAAGGAAATACTTGGTTAAATTCCCCTTTAGAGCCTGAAAAGCCCTGAATTTCATTATAAATTTAATGATCATTTCCTTTCTCTTGGGTAAAGAATTGAAATAGTAAATTGTGATTAATAACTAATATTCTCACAATATAAATTACACATGAGAAATTAAACAGGAAAATACATTTCACATTGCAACAAATGGGAAAAGAAGACTGTTCACAATGCATCAAAATAGATACTAGCAAAGCTCCTAGGAAAAATCTTTTAAAAAATCTGCCAGCTTGCTGTTCAATGTTACTGCCAGAGACCAGAAAAGGATTTGCATAATAATCCCTACTCATGAAATAATACATCTGTAATGGGATGTTATATCTGTCAACCATTTCTGCTCTGAGAAGTTCTAAAAGGGATGGGAAAGCTTCCATCTTCTGGAAGTTGACACCAGGTTATAGGCAAACCGTGCTATGCTTGCCACTGTATTACATAGTAGAGATTCAGTTCTCTGCCACAATTTAAAATTTAAAAATATGTCATGAGTAGAGGGCTGAAACCAGTGCACTATCTGATGTGTAATTTTGTGTAGAGTAAAAATATAAATAAAAGGACATAATAATTTGAACACATCCTTCTGTCTCTCTCTTAGGGCTCTAAAATTTCTGTTTCTTTGCTTATTTTTAAAAAGAAAATCACCTTGACCTTAAAACTGAAGTTACATCTGATTATGTAAAGTATATAATTCACTGGCCTCTGAAGGATGGGGACAAGAGAGATAAGCCTTCCGGGGATGTAAAATTTTGGGGTCGGAAGGGAGTAAAAAAAAAAGAATGTAGGTGCAGAGTGGGGAAAGGGGGTTACAAAATGTTCTGAGGCTTAAAGCGGCTGAGGCTAAAGGTAGGAGTGACAGGAAAGAAATCTGTGGTAAAGGGAGTGATTCAGGCTCAGAAAGCTCAGGAAGAGGATGTGAGATAAACAGAAGAGGTGAAGAATAACGATGAATAAAAGGACCACAAGAGTCAGAAGGGTGCGTGGATAATGGCCTGCCATCTCCAGAGGATTAGGAGATAGTGAGGCGATTATAATCACGAGCGTCAGAAACATACTTCATACACTAGGGATCAAGTTTTCTTTCCATCCCATGCTGAAGCAAGGAATAAAGCTTCTCTGGCAACTTTTGGGGATTCACTTGTGAGAATTACCACTCCCTTCCTTTGAACTCACCTTGACGAAGAGAGCCCTGCCCCGACGACGGTGTGACCGGAAGTGCTATTTTCTTTTGTTTGACGGAAGCTTTAGTTTCTGCCACCACCCACGTTCCCCCCACTTTCACTCCAGGCAATTTCCTGTGCCTCTCTGGCATGCTCTTGCAATGCTTTATCTCATTGGTTCACTCACCAGATCAGCATCTAGATAGAAATATAAACCGGCTGGAAATCAGTAAACGTTTTTTTCAAATCCTGGCTCTCCTCCTCCCAGAAACTGCAGTATTCCTCCAAACCCCGCGTATCCAATTTGTCACCTAGCCTTGTTGATCCAGCTTTTAAAATACCTTCCTTACCCTTAGTCCCTTAGCTCTTAGATGTCTACAGTCACATATTTACTATACCAGTTTACTGGCATACCATTTTGCAGGGGGTGAGTTCATTTTTATTAGTGGCATACTTTAATTTCAAGTTTTTTTTCCTTAAATCTGAATCATTTTTGTGTTGGAATGGTTTCCAAAGAGTTGCATACTGTACTCAAATTTCCAAATAAATAAAAGTGAACTCGTTTAGAAAGCATTCTTGTATACTTACATACTCCCCCCTTCTTCTTAAAAAAATGAAAAAAATGACAACTTACAAAAAGTTTCAGTACAGTAATAAGAATAATCCTTACTATGATTAAAAGTTTGATATTGAATTACCTACTGCCACTTCCTAACGGATTGCAATCCTGGTCCCAATACCTGGACCTCAGCTCTTCTTTTTTTGTGGTTATTTTCAGTCAGTCCACAAGCACATACTGATCATCTACCATATCTCAAACACTATGCTGCACCCAGAGTCATTGCACTAGGAGCCCTCAGTGTAGGGGCTAAAGGTGACATTTAAACAGATAAGAGTCTAGCATGAAATAGTTGATTATTGATGTTTTTTGAATAATAAATGACCAAAATGTGCTCAGGGCAATGACAGGGGCCAGCACAAGTTCCTTCTTTTTGCTAATATTTTTACAGTTCATTTCAACATTTGACATACCTTTTCATTTAACCAATAGATTTGAACAATCACTCGGTGTAAGTTTCTGTTCCTAATATTGCTCATATAAAGAAGAATAAGACACAGTCCTACATTTCAACATTCTCCAACAGTGGGGGAAACAAACATATAAACAGCCAGCATCACTATAACATGACAATAATAATCAGTAAAGAGTAGAAGAGACAATGTAGGAATTCTGGCTATCCCATTGACTGTTGAACACTAAAATCCTAAAATAAACCTGTCTCTGGAGGGTGGTCAATAAAGACTTGTTCAAGGTTGAATAAATAATTGAATGGATGAATTGAAGGGAAGAATGTCAGTGGAGTCGAAGTATAGTGTGGAAGGAGCCATGATGAGAGGAGAGGTTGAATATAATAAAAGTCCTGAGAAGGAAAGAACTTGCATTCCATGTTATGGAGTTTGAGTTTAATTATGAGGAAAACAGAAAACCAAAGAATTTTAAGCAAGAAAATATATAGTAATATTTTAAACCAGAATATAGAAAATGGATTATACTGGTACAATCTGGAGGCAGAGAGGATGGTTTAGAGGATATTGTGGTAATCAGTGAATAGATACAGAAAATTAGGAGCTTATGTTATTAAGAATTGCATTTGGGAAATGAACTGGAAAAAATAGCCAGTAGATAACCAGAAATCCAGAGGCATTGAAACTTGGCCATTTTTTACTCCCTCCATGCCATACAAATTATTTATTGAGCAATTAATATGCACCAGGCCCTGAGGGTAGACCCATGACTAAATTGGACAAAAATCTCTGCCTTCACAGGATATACATTTTTGTGTTAAATAATACTATATTTAAGAAAATACATGCTAAAAGGTGACAAGTGCTATGAAGAAACAAAGCAGGTAAGTACGATATCAGTGTACATGGGGAGGGGATGTTGCCATTACAGAAGGGCTCACTGAAAGGGTGATGCATGAATAACATTTATAGACTTCAACCATTTCTCTCAGTCACTAGGATCACTATCTTATTTCAGACTCTCCATATTTCTCCCTAAATCCCAACTTATTACCATGCTATATGAAAGCCTTGATAGACTAACTCTCTCTAGCCTCATGTCTCATTACTCAGCTTCTCCCACCCTAAGTCCAAGTCTCATATAACTGCTTATAAATTGGAGAGTACACCAAGATCTCAAATCTCTATGCTTTCACACTCTGCTAACTCATATTCACCTTTCAAAAGTCAGCTTACATTTTATCTCTTTCATGAAACCTGACTGACTTTTCCTTTCAGTCCTTAACTGAAACCGGACAACTGCTCTTCTTCTCTGCTTCTGTCATGTATCCTATTCTTATCACTTTCTTTCATTCACTCAACAAACATTTGTTGTTCAACTACTGCGTGGTTGTTGCTGTTCAAGGCAGTATAGATACATACATAAAGAAAGGAGTGAAAAAAATCCTTGCACTCTTGAAACTTACATTTTAGTGAAGAAGACAAGCAATAAACAAAATAACATAATAAATATGGTACTTATAAAACAGTAGTTCTCAACTCTGGGTTCCCATTAAAATCACCAGGAGAGCCTTTGTCTTCTTTTTTTTTAACACCAATACCTGGGCCCTATCCCAGTCAAAATTAATCTAAAGCTCTAGGGGTGAGGTCAGGAATATATATATTTAAATCTCCCTAAAGTGTTTATGATACCCAGTGGAGACTGAAAACTACTGCCCTATAGGCTACACCTCAGAATAAAATGAAATCATCCCAGAAAGATAATCTGAAAAGCTAGAGGGAATGGAGAACAAATAAAATGATAAAAATATGTCAATCTAAAAAACATTTTATATATGAAAACATAATAATCAGGACTGAGTTGTGAGGTTGAAAATAATGGTGATTCAAAGATTCTGAACAAAAATATATAACTCAGAAAGAGATGGATATCAGAATTAAATTGTTTGGGAGGAAGGTTAATATATTTATATATTAATATATTTTTAAAGTTAAGACACTGTTAAGTTTAATTGTTAATAATTATAATAAATATTTAAAAGTTACCACTGAAACAGAAGTGAGAGTATAAAATAGAATAAGAAAAAAATGAATAAATTTAAACCCATAGAGAGATAAAATAGAATGAGATAAGACTTTAAAGCAATTTAAAAAAGGAAGCACATGCCTATTAAAAAGAAAGACATACAGATTAATGAATAGTGTTTACCTGTAGGGTAGGTGATGAGAAGAGGCACGGGAGGATTTCATAGCTGGAAATTTATTAAAAATAATTTTGCTTTTGGCTTGAGAGATAGTTCAGAAAGGTTCATAATACCATTGTTGTTTATAATTTACAAATATATTACATGTATTATTTTGTATATATCATATAATAAAAATATGAAGAATAATATAAAAACAATTGCAAAAAGGGAGACATAATGATATACGATAAAAACTTTCCATCTTATACTTGGCTCCTAGTCACCTAGTTAGTTGTTTATTCTTCAAAGATATTTTGTACCTGTGCAAGCAAACACACACACACACACATAGACACACACACACACACACACACATTTTACATTTTTATCTGACAACATCATATGACATAAACTATTATTGCACCATGAATTTTTTTACTTAACTATACAGGCAGACATTCACTTCAACTTGGTATATAAAAAGATTTATTTTAAAAAGTTACAGGCTGTAAATTACTTTGTTGGTATATACAATACTATGAGTACTAACACATGCATAGATTTCTGTAATGACACCACAATCCGGATAACAGAACAATCCCATAACCTCCCAAAGTCCCTATGATATTCGATTTTAGTCACACAGTCCTCCCCACCCCTAAATCCTGGCAAAGACTCATCTGTTCTATTTCAATCTAGTTTCTGCTTTTCTAAAATGGCATGTAAATGGATGCAAAGAATATGTAATCTTTTGAGACAGACTTTTTTTTTTTACTTAGGTTAACACCTTTGAGATTTATGCAAGTTGTTGCATATATCACTTGTTCATTAGTTTTATTTCTGAATAGTATTTCACTGTATGGATATATCACAAATTGTTCATCCATTCACCAATTTAAAGACATTTTTGTGGTTTCCACTTTTGGAGATGATGACTTAAGCAGCCATAACATTCGTCTGCAGGTTTCTGTGTGAATGTAAGTTTTAATTTCTCAAAAGAAATGCCTAGCAGTGGGATTGCTCATAAATAGTTATGGTATATGGAAATTTAAGTTTATAAGAAACTGCCAAATGTTTTCTAAAGTGGCTGTACCATTTTGCTTCCTCACCAGCAACGTGTGAAAGTTCTACTTGCTCTACACCCTTACCGACAGTTGGTGTACTTCATACTATTTTTTATGTTAGCCATTCTAACAGGAATAGTAGAATCTCTTTATGATTTTAGTATGCACACCATTTGTTAAAAGAACTGTTATTTCTCCATCAAATCTGTACCTTTGCAAAAAATAATTCACTATATTTCTATTGGTCTATTTCTAAACACTCCATTCTTTTCCAAGGATCTATGCATCATCCCTTCACCAATATCACACTCTCTTGATAACTCTAAAGTAAATCTTAATCTCCAGTAGTCTAATTCCTTCAAATATATTCATTTTTCAAAATTGTTTTGGCTATTTTATTCCTTTGATTTTCCATATAAATTATGGAATCAGCTTTTCTATAAATATGAATAAGTTCCTGTTGTAATTTGGGTTAAAATTGTGATAAATCTACAGATTAACTACATCTAACTATGTAGACGCTACAAATTCATGAGCACTTCATGTCTCTCCATTTCTTTACATCTTCTTAGATTTCCTTAATGAGTGTTTTCTGTTTATTTTGGTTAAAATCACATCTAATTATTTCTCTTTTTGAGTTATCATAAATTGTTTTGTTTTCTTTAATTGTGTTTAATTGTTGAGGTGCTGTAAATATTTTCTTAATTTCATTACCAGTTTATAGATGCATGATTAATTTTTTGTGTTGATTATATCTTGAGTTTTTCTTTTATCTTTTTTAAAGCCTACAACACCTGGTATTCCTAGGTGGTTTTCTATCCAGGTACTAACCAGGTTCAACACTAATTACCTTCTGAGATCAGACAAGATCGGGCATGTTCAAGGTGGCATGGCTTTAGACATGAGTTTTTCTTAAACTCACTTGATATTTGTAGGTTTTTTTATGGTGATGTTGGTTAATGAAATTTAATAAGTTTCATCTGTACACTTGTTTTATCTATACCAGGTTTTGGTATCAGAGGAATATTGGCCTCATAAACTAAGTTGAAAAGTATTGCCTCCTCTTCAATTTTTGTAGAAGTGTTTGAGGAGAATAGGTATTAAATCTTTTTTGAATGTTTGGCAGAATTCACTGGTGAAGCCACCTGGTCCTAGACTTTTACTTTTTGGTAGGTTTTTGATGATTGTTTCAATTTCCATACTTCTGATTGGTTTACTTAGATTTTCCAGTCCTTCTTTATTCAGTCTAAGAAGGTTGTATTTTCTAAGTACTGGTCCATTTCTTCTAGGCTATTACACTTTTTTATTATATACTTTTTCATTGTATTCTTGCATGATCCTTTGTATTTGTGTGGTTTCAGTTGTAATTTCCCCTCTTTCATCCCTGATTTAGTTTATTTGTGTCCTTTCTCTTTTTCCTTTAGTGAGTCTAGCCAGGGGATGTCAATTTTATTAACCTTCTCAGTGAACCAGCTCTTTGATGCATTTATATTTTCTATGATTTTTTTCTATTTCATTTATTTCTGCTCTAATTTTGATTATATCTTTCTTTCTGCTTACTTTAGACTTCATTTGTTCTTCCTTTTCTAGTTTTTAAAGATGAAATGATAGGTTGTTAATTTGGGCTTATTCTTGGTTTGGGAGATAGGCCTGTAATAATATGAACTTTCCTCTTATGACTGCTTTTGCTGTATCTCAAAAGGTTGATATGTTGTACTGTCATTATCATGTGTTTCTATCTATCTCTTGATCTGTCTTTTTATTTCTTCTCTGCCTAGTTATTCTTCAGTAGCATGTTGTTTAATTTCTATCTATTTGTGGTTCTTCCTGCTTTATTTTTGCACCTGATGTCTAGTTTCAAAGCATTATGATCAGAGAATGTGTTTGACATGATTTCAACTCTCTTGTATTTGTTGAGGCTATTTCTGTTTTCCAGTATGTGGTCAATTCTTGAGAATGTTCCATGTGCACTAGAGAAGAATGTATAAGCAGCTGTTTTGGGATGGAAGGCTCTACCAATGTCAATTATGGCCACAAAACAAGCTTCAATAAATTGAAAATCAAAACAAAAAATTGGTTACCTGAAAAGACCAATAAAATTCATAAATTTTTAGCTAGACTGACTGAGAAATGGAAAGAGAGAAGACTCAAATTGTTAAAATGAGGAACAAGAGTATTACTACTACACTGAAGAAACAGAATGAATAAGAATGCTATGAGCAATTGTTTGCTAATAACTTAGGTAAAATGGGAAAATTAATAGAAAGAAACAATAAAAAATAAGAACTAATAAATGAATTTAGCAAATTTGTAAAGTACAAGATCAATATACAAAAATAATTATATTTTTATATATTTGCAATGAAGAATTTGAAAATAAAATTAAGGAAACAATTCCATTTACCACAGAATTAAAAAAAAACACACTTAGAGGAGATAGAAAAATGGTGTAGATGATAGAGGCTTTGTTCATCCTTCTTGCGACCAAATCAAAGTTGTGACAGAACCAGAGCAAACAGCAAGGGGAGTCACCTGGGATCTAGATGAACAGGAACACTACAACTAGGGAGAGAAATAATTAATAACCTGCAACAGTAGAAGGTAGGAAGGGGTGAAGACGTGAGGTTGCCCAGTCCTGAGTAGCTGATTAGGACAAAGGCTGTGGCAGTGGCAGCCAGCAGCTGCAGACACTTCTTAAAGGGTCCACGACCACAAGCAGACTTTCTTGCTGAGGAATCTGCTCACTCTGAGCACCAGAGCCGAGTTGGCTGCACAAGTGGCACCTGGGACTTACAAAGCAACACTGAATTGTCAGACTTACAAGGCAACAATGAATTGTAGGCCAGAGGCGAGGCCCTCTCCTGGACAGAAGCACCAGCGATATCCATTGTTACTCTTTTGAGCCCTGCCCTCTCTCAGTGTGCAGACACAGCAGTGCCACAGCTGAGACATCATCAAATAGGATAAAAGAGGCTGCTCTTCCTAGAGGATTCCCTGAAACTCCAACTCCCCCAACTCGCAGCCCCACCAAGCTACATCCAGGTGTGCCCTCAGTGAGTCCCATGCTCCTTGCTGAGCAGTGCCAAGATTCAAACTGGTGGCTGCTGGCCTTAGTTTCTCTTGTGGTTTCTTGAGGCAACTAGCCACAACATCTACGGATTGCTTGCTAAATCTTAACAGGTGGCCCTGGAGGGGCACAGGCTGAGGCTGAACTTGGCCTAATGGTAGCTGAACCCTTCTCAGGACTGTGCCACTACAAAAAGCCATTCCAATAAAACCAGGAGGCTTAAGAACTTTACTTAGTACATAGAAACAGACACACACAGGCAGCCAAAATGGGAACAAAGAAGTGGACACCATGTGAGAGAACAAAACAGAGATCTAGGAATAAAGGAGTCAAGCAATCTAACAGATGCAGAGTTCAAAATACTGGTTATAAAGATGCTCAATGAACTTAGATGAATTCAGTGAGAATTTTTAAAAAGAGATAAAAAACATAATAATGGAAATGTAAATTATAAAAGATAACCAGTCAGAAATGAAAAAGCATTATCTAAGATTGAAGAGTTTATTAGATGGATAAAGAAGAGAATCAAGCCACCAATACAGAGGATGGGGAAGCCAAGGACACTCAATCAGAACAGCAAGAAAAAAGAAGCCAAGATTATAATAATGAATTAATCAGCCTATAAGACACAGTTAAATGTAAAAGTATCCATGTAATAGGGGTATCAAAGGAAAACAAGAAGCTAAAGAGTTATTTGAAGAAATAATGATGGGAAACTTTCCTAACTTGGTGAAGGAAATAGACATATAACACCAGGAAACTCAGAGAGTCCCAAAAACCAGGAACCAAAAGAGACCCACACCAAGACACATCATAATTAAAATTCCAAAGGTTAAATACAAAGAGGGAATCTTAAAAGCAGAAAGAGAAGAAAAGTTAACTACAAGAGAGCACCTATAACACTGGCAGCTGATTTCTCAAAAGAAACTGCAGGACAGAAGGGCATGGCACAAAATATTCGATGTAATGAAATCTCAGGATCTACAACCAAGAATACTTATTCCAGAAAAGCTATCTTTTAGAGTTGAGGACAGAAAAAGTGCTTCCCAGACAAAAATAAGCTAAAGGAATTAATCAACAACAAGCCAGTATTACAGGAATTATAGGGACTTCTTTAAGATGAAAAAAAAAAACATATCAAAAACATGAAAAAAGAATGGTTATAGCAAGATGCCGAGGAAACATGGTGAAGTGAGAGACATCCCCAGATCTTTCCCCCTGAAACAACAATAAGCCGAACATTTAAAACTCAACAACAACAACAAAAAAACATTCAAACTGCACACCAGCACATCTGAGCATGGGATCTGCGCATAAAAGCTAGCACAGGTCAGAATCCCAGATATCGGGCGATGGCCTTGGAGAAATAAAAAAGCTGCCTCACGCAGCCACCGAAACTCATTGCAGGAGAAAGGAGAGGGGTGAAAGTGCGGTGACTTCCCTAATCAGCCTACCTGGAAGTGCTGGAATTTCTAGCATTTGGCAGCAGGGCCCAGTCATAAGGGTAGAAAGCAGAGAAGCAGGATATAACAACAGAGAAACAACAGTTGATTTTTGCCAGCCCTGGTTGCAAAACCAAGGCTGAGCCGCAGCCCCCAACTCCCAACCCAGAGGGACCCTCCCTCCATACCCTCCAAGACCAATCATGGTGGAGCCCCAGGGGATACTGAGCTAACGCTACCAAAACTGTTGCTAACACAGACAGGGACAGAAAATAAAAAGTCACTTAGGCTTTATATAAAGCAGAGATCAAAGAGGCTTAAAAGCCACCTACTGGAAACCAAAAGAAAAGCAGTTTCTTTGCAGCAGGCTAAAGAGAGACCTTTATATAATAAATCTTTCTGGAAAAATAGCAGAATACACTTCCATTAATGCCCAGACAGAGAAATAGTCCATTAAACACCATGAACAACCAAGGTGACAAGGCATCTCAGAAATAAAGAGAAAAATCTCTAGAAAATAAGCTTACAGACATAGAAACATGCGACTTAAATGACAGATAATTCAGGATGGTACTTCTGAAAAAAAACACAATGAGATCCAAAACAACTCAAATAAATAATTTCAGGATTTGAAAAACAACTAGATGAGCAGAACAAGGCTATTGAAACCCTCAATAGGAACTAAATAGAACTTCTAGAGATGAAGAACACACTGGAGAAGTTAGAAAATGAAATAGCAAGTTTGGGAAATAGAGTCGACAAAATGGAAGAAAGGATCAGTATAAGAAAACAGAAATCTAGAAAAGAATCAGAAGGAAGAAGAGAGAAACTGAAGAATGAAAAATAATGAAAGAGGAATAAAAGAACTAGCAGATAACATCAGGAAAGGAAACATAAGAATAATGGGCATTACCAATGAGAGAAAAATGAATAGGGACTAGAAAGCATTTTCACACAAATAGTGGATGAAAATATCCCAAATCTAAAGAAAGAGTTGGAGCTTGGAATTCAAAAAGTCAACAGAACACACAATTATCTCAACCCAAACAGGCCTTCACCAAGACACGTTGTATTAAAGTTATCAAAAATCAACAACAAAGATCGAATTCTCAGGGCAGCCAGGTAAAAGAAGATGGTAGCATATAAAGGAAAAACCATGAGATTATCATCGGACTTCTCAGCACAAACTTTACCAGCTAGAAAGGAGTACAATGAAATATTCAAACTATTAAGTGAAAAGAACTACCAGCCAAGAATAATGTATTCAGCTAAGCTCTCCTTTAGATATGAAGGAGAAATAAAGACCATTCCAGATATAAAAAAAATTAAGGGAATTCTCCACTACGAAGCCTGCACTACAAGAAATACTGGAAGGTGTCAGTTCACCTAAAACAAAATAACAAAACAAAACAAAAAATAAATAAATACATAATTAGGAGTAAGGTGTCTATCAGGCAAATAGAAGCAGAGAAGTGCAACCCTTACTAAGAATAGGGAATTATAAGCTTAAATAATTATAAGAGAATTGCTATAATAAGATAGTAATAAATGTTCAGCATAAATAGGAACAAATTGAGATAACAATGTTTGAAAAGGGGAGGATTCAAACACCCAAATTCGCAAAGGGGAATGGAGATAAAGCACATGCATGCAGAGGGAAATGGACGACTGCATATATATAGCTACACATTTCATATTGTAATGGTAATCACATACCAAAGATTCAGAACTGAAGTATATAACATAAAACAAGAAGAATCAGAGGAAAAACCCACAAAAACCAACAAAAATAAAGAAAAAAGAAACACAAGGTCAAGGAAGCAATGAAAACACCAAGGTATCAGAAAGCAAAAGATAAAATGGCTATAAGAAGATCTCTTATTTGAATAACTTCTCTAAATATAAAAGGACTGAACTCATCAATAAAAAGGCACAGAGTTGCAGAATGGATCAAAAACAAACAAACAAATAAACAAAACAAAACAAAACAAAACAAAAAAACAACCCCAACCATCTGCTACCTCTAGGAGACACATCTCAGCTCCAAAGACAAATATAGTCTCAAAGTTAAAAAGAATGGAAAATGATATTTCAAGCAAATGACATTCAGAAAAAAGCGAGACTAGAGGTACTAATGTCAGACAAAATAGACTTCAAAATGTGTCAAGAAGACATAACACTTCTTAATATCTATGCTCCCAATCATGGAGCCCCAAAATATGTAAAGCAATTACTAACAGACCTAAAGAGAGAAACAGACCAAAACACTATCAAAGTAGGGGACCTACATATCCCACTGTTGAATATAGACAGATTATCCAAACTGAAAATCAATAAGGAAATAACATCTTGAAATGACTCATTAGACCAACTAGACATAATTGACATTGGCAGAGCCTTCCATCCCAAAACAGCTGCTTATACATTCTTCTCTACTGCAAATGGAACATTCTCAAGAATTGACCACATTCTGGAACACAGAAATAGCCTCAACAAATATGAGAGTTGAAATCATATCAACCACATTCTCTGATCATAAAGCTTTGAAACTAGAGTACAATAGTAAAAAGGAAGTGGAAAGAACCACAAATAGATGGAGATCAAACAACATGCTACTAAAGAATAACTGGATCAGGAAAGAAATAAGAAAGGAAATTAAGAGATACAAAGAAACGAATGATAATGATAGTACAACATATCAAACCTTTTGGGTCATGGCTAAAGCAGTGATAAGAGGAAAGTTCATATTATTACAGGCCTATCTCCAAAAACAAAATGAGCCCAGATAAACAACCTAATGCTTTATCTTACAAAGCTAGAAAAGGAAGAACAAATGAGGCCTAAAGTCTGCAGAAGGAAAGAAATTGTCAAGTTAGAGCAGAAATAAATGAAATTGAAAACAAAAAGTTATAGAAAAAATAAATACAGCAAGGAACTGGTTCATTGAGAAGGTTAATCAAATTGACAAACTATTGGCTAGACTCACTAAAGAAAGAAGAGAAAGAAAACGAATAAACAAAATCAGGGATGAAAGAAGGGAAATTACAACTGACATCACACAAATACAAAGGATCATGCAAGAATACAATGAAAAAGTATATAATAAAAAATGTAATAGCCTAGAAGAAATGGACCAGTACTTAGAAAATACAACCTTCCTAGACTGAATAAACAAGGACTGGAAAATCTAAGTAAACCAATCAGAAGTATGGAAATTGAAATAATTATCAAAAACCTACCAAAAAGTAAAAGTCTAGGACCAGGTGGCTTCACCAGTGAATTCTGCCAAACATTCAAAAAAGATTTAATACCTATTCTCCTCAAACACTTCTACAAAAATTGAAGAGGAGGCAATACTTTTCAACTTAGTTTATGAGGCCAATATTCCTCTGATACCAAAACCTGGTAAAGATAACACATGAAAAGAAAACTACAGACCAATATCTCTCATGAACACAGATGCAAAATTCCTGAATAAGATACTAGCAAATTGAATTCAGCAACATATTAAAAAAAGATTAGACACCACGATCAAGTGGGCTTAATCCCCGTGGCACAGGGATGGTTCAACACACACAAATCGATTAATATACACCACATAAACAAATTAAAAAATAAGAATTTTATGATCATATCAATAGAGGCAGAAGAAGCCTTCGACAAGATAACAGCATCCATTTATGATCAAAACACTTAACAAAATTGATATAGAGGAAAAGTACCTTAACACAATAAAGGCCATATATGATAATCCCTCAGCCAAAATTATACTTAATGGTGAAAATCTAAAAATCTTCTCTCTAATATCAGGAACTAGGCAAGGCTGTCCACTATCACCACTGTTATTCATTATAACATTGGAAGTCCTTGCAAGTGCAATCAGGAAAGAGAAAGATATAAAAGGCATTTAAATAGGAAATGAAAGTCAAACTGAACTATTTGCATATGACATGATTCTCTATATAGAAAACCCTAAAGACTCCACAAGAACACTACTAAAAACAATAAACAAATCAGTAAAGTCACTGGATACAAAAATCAACATTCAAAAATCCACATTATACTCTAATAACAAAGAGAGGGAGAGGGAGAGGGAGAGGGAGAAAAAGAAATGGAAAAATAATTCTTTTTGCAATTGCAACAAAAATAATAAAATGCCTAGGAATAAATTTAACAAAAAATGTGAAGGACCTAAATAATATAAACTACAAGACTCTATTAAAAAAATTTAAAAAGACACAAAGAAATGGGAAGATAATCCATGTTCTTGGATTGGAAGAATCAACATAGTTTGAATGACCAAATTACCTAAACATTATACAGATTTAATGCAATCCCTATCAAAATATCATAGGCATTTTAAAAAAAAATAGAACAAAAAAAAATCATCAAATTTGTTTGAAAACACAAAAGACCTCGAATTGCCAAAGCCATCCTGAGAAAAAAGCCTGAGGCTGGAGGCATCACTCTGCCTGACTTCAAATTGTACTACAAAGCGACAGTAATCAAAATGGCATGGTACTGGCAGCAAAACAGACAGATGGACCAGAGGAACAGAATGAAGAGTCCACAAGTAAACCCATATTTTTATGGGCAAATAATTTTCGACAAAAAACGCCAAAAACATACAGTGGAGAAAGGAAAGCTTTTTCAATAAATGGTTCTGGGGAAACTGGGAGGCCACCTTCAAAAGAATGATACTAGACCGCTGTGTATCACTACACACCAAAATTAACTCCAACTGGATTAAGGACCTGGATATAAGACTGGAATCAATAAAATCCATAGAAGAAAACAGGAACTAACCTCAAGGACCTTGAACTTAAAGAGGATTTTCTGAATTTGACCTCAAAGGCAAGGGAAGTAAATCTAAAATAAATGATTGGTACTACATCAAACTTAAAAGCTTCTGCTCAGCAAAAGAAATTGTCAACAAGGTAAAGAGGCAACCATCTGAATGGGAAAATATATTTGCAAGCAACACATCCAAAAGGGCCTAGTATCCAAAATATACAAAGAACTCATATGACTCAATAACAAATACAACAACAAAAAAACAAACAATCCAATAAAAAAAATGGTCATAGGACCTGAACAGACACTTCTCTCTAGAGTACATACAATGTTAACAAATATTTGAAAAGATGTTAAACATCACTAGCTATTAAGGAAATGCAAATCAAAATGACAATGAGATACCATCTCACACCTGTTAAAATAGCTATAATCAACATAACAAGTAATTGTAAATGTCAGGAAGGATGCAGAGAAAAGGAACCCTCATACACTGCTGGTGGGACTGCAAATTGGTACAGCCACTATGGAAAACAGTATGAAGGTTCCTCAAAAAACTAAGAATTGATCTACCATATGATCTATCAATCCCTCTACTGAGTATTTACCCACAAAGACTTGAAATATCATATCTGAAAAGATATTTGTACACCTATGTTCATAGCAGCATTTTTCACAGTGGCCAGGACATGGAAGCAACTGAAGTGTTCTACGATAGATGATTGTCTAAAGAAGTTGTGGCACATATAGACAATGGAATATTACTCAGCCATAAGAAGAAATGAAATACTGCCATTTGAGACAACCTGGATGGACCTTGAGATAATCATGCTAAGCGAAGTAAGCCAGACAGAAAAAGTTGAAAATCACATGATATTACTTACATGTGGGATATAAACCTAAAAGCAAACTGGACTCTGGGTGGTAATCACACAATAGAATATATTGATATCAAATTATAATGTACACCCTAAAATTATATAATCATATTAGCCAATGTTGCACTAATAAACTTAAAGAATGTTTATAACTATGTTAGAACAAATACCTCAAATGGAAAAGAATTAAGTACTCCAACCAAAAGATAAGAAAGCTGAATGGATAAAAAACAAGACCCCTACATACACTGCCTACAAGAGACTCATTTCACTTTAAAAGATACACACAGACTAAAAGGAATGGGATGGAAAAAGATATTGCCTTGATGGACCTAGAGGGTATTGCACTGAGTGAAATGGATTGGATGGAGAAAGACAAATATTGCATGATTTCACGTACATGTGGAATCTAAAGAACAAAATAAACAACAACAAAAATGGAAATAAGCTCATAGATGCAGAGAATATTTTGAGAGCTACTAGATGGGAGGATGGTTGGGGAGACAACAAAAAGAGGCAAAGTGATTAAGTACAAATGGATAGTTATAAAGTCGTCATGGAGATATAAAGTGTAGCATAAAGAAAATAGTTGATAATGTAATAAATATGTAAGGGGGAAGAGGTATAATAGATTTAGTGGGGTGATCACTATGTGAATTATATAGATCTCTAATCACTATGCTGTACAACTGAAACTAATATATTAATGTATGCCAATTATAATTGAAAAAAATCTCATTGAATTGTACAATGTAAATAAGAGCAACTAATTGTCTATTATATTTCAATAAAGGCAGAAAAATATTTTAAAGAAAAAACATACTTAGAAATAAATTTAACAAAAAAAGTTTAAAAATTATACTCTTATTCTACAGTACATTATTAAAAGTAATTTAGGAAGACCTAATTAAATGGAAAGAAATTCCGTGTTCATGAATCAGAAGACTTAATATTGTTCAGATGAAAATACTCTCCAAATTTATCTAGAGATTCAATGCAATCCCTATCAAATCCTACATAGACCTTTTGTAGAAACTGAAAAGCTAGTAGTAAAATTCATATGAAAATTCATGAGACTTACAATGGCTAAATCAATCTTGAAAATATGAATAAAGTTATTATAGATCTAACATGTAAGTCTTTAAACATATGGATTGATGTCCAAAGACTTATATGTTGAAACTGAAACCATAAAACTCCTTGAAGAAAATATTAGTAGTAAACACTTTGACTTCACTCTTAGCAATATCTTTTTGGACATATCTTCTCAAGCAAGGGAAACAAAAGAAAAAATAAATAAATGAGATTACACCAAACTAAAACATTTTTGCTCAGCAAAGGAAACCAGCAAAATGAAAAGACAATCTACTGAATGGGAGAAGATATTTGCAAATGATACATCTGATAAGGGGTTCATATCCAAAGGGGTTATCTATAAAGAACTCATACAACTTAAAACCAAAGAAAAACAAACAATCCAATAAAAGAAAATGGGCAGAAGACTTGAATACACATTTCTCCCAAGAGGATATACAGATGGCCAACAGAAATATAAAAATATGCTCAACACCACGAATTATCAGGGAAATGCAAATTAATACCACAATGAGATATCACCTCGCACAGGTCAGAATGGCTATCATCAATAAATCAACAAATAACAAATGCTGTCAAGGAGGATATGGAGAAAAGGGAATCCTCGTACACTGTTGGAAGGATTGTAAATTAGTGCAGTCACTATGGAAAACAGTATGGAGATTCCTCAAAAAATTAAAAATAGAGCTGACATATGATCCAACAATTCCACTTCTGGGTATTTATCTAAAGAAAATTAAAACACTAATTTGAATAGTTATATGCACACTATGTTCATTATAGCATTGCTAATAATAGCTGAGATATGGAAGCAACTTAAATGCACATCAATAGATGAATGGATAAAGAAGATGTGAAATATATACCAATGAAAAAAATTAAATTTTGCCTTTGCAACAACGTGAATGGACCTAGAGCATATAATGTTAAATGAAATAAGTCAGAGACAAATACTGTGTGTTCTCACTTATATGTAGAATCTAAAGAACAAAATAAACAAATGAGCAAAACAGAAACAGACTGAAACTAATATAATATTTTATGTTAACTATAACTGAAAAAAGAAAAATATAACATTTTTTTAAATTGAAAAGAAAACACTTGAAATGGGTGAAACTATTTGCAAATCCTGTATATAATAAGAAACTTGTATGTGTAATATAGTAGTCCCTCCTTATCCTCACAGGTATATATTCCAAGACCCTCAGTAGATGCCTGACACCATGGATAGTACTGAACTCTATATATACCATGTTTTTCTATATGTACATATCTATGATAAAGTTTAATTTATAAATTAGGTAGTGAGAAATCAATAATAATAACTAATAATAGAACAACTATAACAATATACTGGATTAAAAGTTATGTAAATATGATCTATGTCTAAAAAAATCTTATTGTACTATACTCACCCTTCTTCTTGTATTGATTTAAAATGATATACAATGCTTATGAGATGAGATGAAGTGATGGCGTAGGCATTATGACGTAGCATTAGGCTACTATAAGGGTTACTCGAACACAAGCACTGTGATACCTTGAAAATTGATCTGATAACCAAGGTGGATACTAAGTGACTGACAGGTGAGTATCATATATAATGAGGACACTGAACAAAGGGATGTCATGCTGTCCTGCTCCCCGGCATGATGGAGCAGGACAGCATGACATTTTATCACATTGCTTTGAACAGTGCATAATTTAAAATTTTTGAACTGTTTATTTCTGAAATTTTCCATTTAATATTTTTAGACCACAGTTGACTACAGGTAACAAACTGTGGAAAGCGAAACTGCATATAAGAGGGGATTACTGTATATAATGAATTTGTATAACTCAAAAGTAAAAAGACAAATAACCCAACTTTAAAAATGGGTAATAGATATAAATGGGCATTCCTTTAAATGAGATATACAAATGGCCAGTGAGTACATGAAAAAATGCTCAATATCATTAGCCCTCAGGAAAATGCATATTAAAACCATGAAGAGAGGACTTATGAATACAACCTAAGTAGTTATTTAGGCTGCCCACCAACTCAGTACAAGGGACCCAAAGTTGAACTTTAGGGAAAGATTACAGTAATACAAGAGAAATGTATAAAAATAGGAGCCATAATATTTCTCAGGGGCCTGGGGCCTGAGATTCTCAGATAGTTTTGATGATGAACAAAGTGAGAAAACCCAGCGGGGTGGGGAAGAAAAACTCCGTGGGTTCTCTAAAAACCACTTAGGTGGAATACGACAAGGACTGACAACTAGGTGGAAGCAGAATCAAAGAAATATTTATTTTTTATTGTTATATTATTTCTTGGCTGTTGAATGAGGTCTGGTGAACATGAAAATTGGCAATTGGAAGACAAAAAATTATAAATCCAGGAAAGAATACCATTAATTTAAAAAAATAACCTTTTTGTCTTGTTGTCAAAACAGGAAAAAATGAAAAAGAGAAAATAAGCCATTACTTTTCTCACAGAATCATGTTGTTTTCTTTTTAAATTTTAATTAATTAGTTAATTAATTAAATTTATTTTATTTTTTAAATTTTAATTAGTTTTAAGTATACAGTACATTGGTTAGACATCTATATAGTTAGTAAAATGATCCCCCCAATTGCTCCCTTCCTCCCCTGACCCTCACCTAGCCAATGTATTAATGCTAATTGCATTCCCTATGCCATGCTCCCCATCCCTGTGACCATCCATCAGCTACTAATTTGTACTTCTTTAAACCTTCACCACATTCTCCCAGGCCATCAAATCCCCCTTCCCTCTGTCCATCACTAAATTATCCACTATATTTGTGAGTTTGTTTTTGATTGGTTTGTCCTTTTTATTTGTTAAATTCTGCATATATGTGAAATCATATAGTGTTTATCTTTATCTGTCTGACTTAAATAACTTCTAGGTTCATTGAAACAATATTTTTTTCCATTTCCTTCCTTTTCATATGAAGGGAATTTTTTCCTTATCCTTTCAGCCACTCTCTTTTGGCTGGAGCACTTAATTCTTTTCCATTTAAGGTACTTATTGATAGGAATGTAGTTGTTACCATTCTTTATTCCTGTTTTCGATATATGCTTTTTCCTCTTAAAGAAGTCCCTCCAACATTTCTTGTAATTCTGGCTTGGTGATGAGAAATTCCTTGAGTTTATTTTTGCCTGGGAAGCTCTTTATCTGTCCTTCAACTCTAAATAATAGCTTTGTTGTATAGATTATTCTGAGTTATATATCCTGGGTCTTTATCCTGTCGATGTTTTTTGCCAACCCCTTCTGTCCTGCATAGTTTCTTTTGAGAAATCAGCTGCCAGTAGTATGGGTGTTCCATTATATGTAATTATTTGTTTTTCTCTTGCTGTTTTTAATATTCTTTCTTTGTATTTAAACTTTGACATTTTAATTATGATGCAACTTGGTGGGGGCCTCTTTGGATCCCTGATTTTGGAATCCTGTGAGCTTCCTGGGGTTTTATGTCCATTTCCTTTACCAGGTGAGGGAAGTTTTCCATCATCATTTCTTCAGACAGCTGTTTAACATCTTGATTTTCTTCTGTTATACCGATCAGATGAATATTTGGAGCCTTCATAGTGTCTCATAAGCTCCTTAAATCATCTTTATAGTCTTGACTTCTTTTTTCTTGTCATTCTGTTTGAGTGTCCTGATTGGCTTTCCTGTCCTCTAGATAGAACATGTGATCCTCTTCTTTATTCACTTTGTTTATTCCTTTGTTTATTTCATTTAATATACTTCTCAGTTAGATAATATGTTCTTTATTTGTTGAAGTTCTCACTGAATTTATCTACACTTCCCAAAAGTTTATTGAGCATCTTTATAACCAGTGTTTTGAACTCTGCATCTGTTAGATTACTTGACTCCATTATATCTGGATCTCTGTTCTGTTCTGTCATATGGTTTCTTCTTGTCTTCTCATTTTGGCTGTCTTTCAATGTCTGTTTCTATGTACTAATCAAAGCTCCTAAGTCTCCTGGTCTTATTAGTATGCCTTGTGAAGCAGGTGTCCACTGGCACAGTCCTGAGAGGGGTTCAGCTGCAGGCCAAATTTAGCCCAAGCCTCTACTCCTCTGGGGCCACCTGTCAAGATTCAGCAAGCAATCCACAGATGCTGTGCTCATAGTTGCCTCAAAAGGCCACACCAGAAACTGAGGCCAGTTGCCTCTAGGTGCTGCTTAGCAAGGCGCATCTGACTTGCTGAAGATATTCCTGGATGTGGCTTGGGTGGGGCCTGGGTTAGGGTAGGTGGAGTTTCAGGGAATTCTCTGGGCAGAGTGACCTCTGCTATCCTGTGTGATGATGTCACAGCTATGGCGGCACTGTGTCCACCACACTGGGATGGGGGAGGGCTCAACAAGGAACAATGGATACCACCGGCAGTTCTGTACAGAGCGAATCTCGTCTCGGCCCTCACTCCAACAATGTCTCCCTGTAAGTCCTGTGTGCCTCCTGTGGACAGCTGAACAGACACTGGTGCTCAGAGTGAGCTGGTAAATCCCCATGAAAATCCTTTAAGCGGCATCTACCACTGCCACTGCCGCTGCCTCCATCTCACTCAGCCACTTGGGACCAGGCAGCCATGTTTCCTCGCCCTGTCCTACCTTCTGCCATTACAGAGTGCTTTCTTGGATTTCCCCCATAGTTGTATGGCTTGTTCATCTAGATCTCAGGCATTTTTTCCTTGCTGCTACTCCTTGTTTCTATCACAACTTTGATTTGGTCGCCAGAGGGATGAACAGAGCCTCTATCATTTATGCCATTTTTTTCTATGTTGCTTTTCTTGATTACAGTCATGGTCATAATTCCATTAGCATCACTCATTTTCAATAGCATTTGTTGATAGTCTACTATATGAATGATAAATAACTAGCGACTGTGAGATCCGGGTGTTTTTGGTGTCAAACTTAGAAAATTTAAATACTTAAGGCTCAGTATTGTTGGATAAAAAGTGCTGGCAAGGATGTGTAAAAAAGGGAACCCTCTTGCACTCTAGGTAGGAATGTAAATTGGTACAGCCACTATGGAAAACAATATAGAGTTTCCTCAAAAAATTAGAAATAGAACTACTATATGATCCCCAAAATTTCACTTCTGGGTATTTATCCAAAAAAAATACTAATTCAAAAAGTTATATGCACCCCTGTGTTCATCGCAGTATTATTTACAACATTCAGGATATGCAAGCAACCTAAGTGTCTATTGATGGAAGAATGGATAAAGAAGAAGTGGTGTGTGTGACCAGTAAGTACATGAAGTACATGAAGTACACACACACACACACACACACACACACACACACACACACACACTATGGAATACTATTTAGCCATAAAAAGGATGGAATTATTGCCATCTGTGACACTTGGATGGACCTTGAGGACATTGTACTAAGTGAAATAAGTCAGAGAAACAAATATTGTATTAGCTCACTTTTATGTAGAATTAAAACAAAACAAAACAAAACAAAACAAAACAAGCTCATAGATACAGATAACAAATTGATAGTTGTCAGAAGTGGGGGACTGGAAGTAGGCAAAATGGGTAGGGGCTCAAAAGGTACAAACTTCCAGTTAAAAAAGAAATGTCATGGAGATGTAATATACAGTATTGTGACTGTAGTTAATAATACTGAAACCATGAAAAGTTGAATGCTGCTAAGAGAGTAAATCTTGAATGTCCTCATTGCAAGAAAACAAATATTTTTGTAACTATGTTTGGTGATTTTAACTACACTTATTTTGGCAATAATTTTACAATATATACAAATATCAAGTCATTATGTTGTACACCTGAAACTATATAATGTTATATGTCAATTATACCTCATTAAAAACAGTCAAAAAATTTAATGTGTTCTGTGGTAGCAATCTGTAATATATCTGAAATAAGACTACTTCTGGAAGTCAGGGATAGTTGAAGTGTGGAGGCAACAAAATTACATAGCTTTATCCTGCCTGTAGTATAAGTTTCCTTACGTTCAAAATGAAAGAAGACAAGGTAGCCAGCTGCCAGTAAAACAAAGCAGAGGAGGGGGATGAGGGAGACTTTTGGGAGTGCTTGAAAATATTATCTTGATCTGGACATTGATGGCACAGAATATAAACTACTGAGCTGTATACACATGAGTAGTGCATATTACTGCATGTAAAATATCTCAATTTAAAAGATAATAAAAAAGAACAGATACTTTTTCTTGTGGATAATACAAAGTAAAATATGTCAGATTTATCCTCATAGCTCAGACAACCAAACAAATGTTTCAAACTATATGAAACATCAGTTTCCAAGACAATGGAAATCCAGAGATCCAGCAATGGAACAAAACGTGGTGAGCTTAAAGATTGTCCCCATTTTATTGCCTTGAGAAGTTTTCTGGGCTATGGTGTAGGCAGGGATAAATGAGAAAGCTGATAGACCCTCTGCAATGAGAAGATGGAGCTGAATGTCCGGAAAGACCTAGGTGGCTAGAATTTTCAGGAAAAAGGACTAAAGAGGAGAAACAGCATAAAAGCAAATCTCCAGATATCTACAGAGATTCCCCTTCAGTCTTCAGCTGAAGACTAATAAGAACATGCATGTAAAAAATTATCCAATACCACATAGAGAATCACCCCAAAAGATTAGAGCTAACATGTGTTGGTGGGTGTGAATGCAGTGACAGAAATAATGCCAGTTCCCACCAGCCACATTAGGAAACCTAAGAGTTCATAGGGCAATGGGTAAACAGAAGGGTAGCTTCAGAAGTGGGGAGTAATTAGACCTAGATTGAACACTACATCAGTCATGTACCAAAACTTAAAAGATGACCCAAAAGAATCAAACTATTTTCAGGTTCCTTAACCATGTCCCAGAACTGTCAAGAATATGTATAGGAATATAGACATATTTAGCACCGAATAAGGTAAAATCTACAATAGCTAGCTAGTCTCCAATTAAACATTATGAAAAATGCAAGATACATAAAAATGAAAACTATACTGGGGAGAAAATTCAAACAATTGGAACTGATCCAAGGCTGATATAGATGTTAGAATTAGTAGCCATAGACATTTAAATAAGCATTATAACTATGTTCCGTATGTTCAAAACTTAAGGAGAGTCATGAAATATATGAAAAGGACCCAAATAGACATTCTGGAAATGAAAACTAAAATTCGTAAGATGTGGTTGGAATTAATGGCAGATATTGGTATTAGATAAGAAAATAATGTATTTCATGGCATCAACTATCCAAAATGAAAGACAGAGAGAAAATTTAAAAAACAAATGGAAAGAGTATCAGTGAGCTGCAGGACAACTTCATACGACTAATGGATGGATAATTGAAGTCACTGAAAAAGAAGAGAGTGAAAGGAGACAGAAAAGTTTGCAGAAATAATGAATGAACATTTCTAAATTTTATGAAAACTATAAACCTATAGGACAAGAAGATAAATGAATTCCTAGCACAAGAATAATGAAGAAAACTGTATACACATTATGATCAAATTGATTAAAACCAATGAAAAAGAGAAAATCTTAAAAGTACACAGAGATAAAAGACATGTTATGTACAGAGTGAAAAAGATATCAATGAACAAAATTTCTCTTTGGAAACAACACAAGCAAGAAGACAGTGGAGAAACATCTTTAACATACTAAAAGAAAAAATATGAAGGTAAAATTTTATATCTAGCAAAAATATCTTTCAAAAGTGAAGGTAAAATAAAGACATTTTTCAGACATACAAAAGCTAAAATAATTTATTACTGGAAGACTTGCACTACAAGAACTGATAAAGAAAGTGCTTCATGCAGAAATGATACCAGATGACAATATATATCTATAGAAAGGAATGAAGAGGGCCAAAAATGTTGTGATATTGTATTTATAATAAGAAATATATATTTTCTTTTTGTCCACTGTTTCTGACACATAGCTCCTAAAATCCTTGAAATGTCCTATATAAGAGTCATATGGGCATCTTTTGTTATAATATTGGCCTTTTGTACTCAAAAGAAACAGCTTTAGAGAATAAAGCTGAAAATGGGTGTCTTTTATTATTCATAACAACACCCTTACAACCACAACTGAAATTATGTTAATAAAGTGACTTTTGGAAAGCTTCCTAAGGATAGAGGTTGGTTGCCAGGGAAATCAACCTTGATTAGAAGGTTGGAATTTTCAGTCCTATCCCCCAACCTCTGGGGAAGGGAGGGGGCTGGAAATTGAGTTCAATCATTAATAACAGAAGGTTTAATTCATCATGCCTATGTAAGAAAGCCTCCATGAAAATCTAAATGGATGGGTTCAGAGGGACTCCAGGCTAGTGAACATCCAGAAATACGAGAATAGTGGTGTTCCCAGAGAGAGGATGGAAACTCTGTGCCCCTTCCCACATACCTTACCCTATGCAACTCTTCCATCTGGTTGTTTCTGAGTTATATCCTTTCTATAATAAACCACTGATCTAGTAAGTGAATGTTCTCCTGAGTTCTGTGAGTTACTCTAGCAAATTAATTGAGCAAGAGGAGGGGATCCTAGGAATTCCAATTTATAGTAAGTAGATCAGAAGAACAGGTAACAACTTGGACTTGCGATTGGCATCTGAAGTTCAAGCAGGGAGAAGTCTTGAGGAACTGAACCCTTAACTTTTGGAATCTGATACAATATTCAGGTAGATAGTTTCAGAATTGAGTTAAATTATAGGACACCCAGCTAGTGCAAAATTGTTCAGTAGGCATGGGTTTTCCACACCTGGTGTCAGAATGAAATAGTGTTTTAGTAGAGTATGGAGTGTGGAGGAGACAACATGGGAGTGTGTTTTTTCCCCTAGAAATGGTAACAAAAAGAATAAGTACATGAAAATATTTTTCCTATTATTTAAAAAGCTTTAAAAGAAAACTGACTGTTTTTTAAAAAATAATAATGTAAGTTTTATAACATATGTAAAAATAAAATGTATATAACAATGCAATAAATGCCAGAAGGGGAGAGGGGGAAAGTTATTTTAAAGATCTTATATTATACCGAAAGTGGGATAATGTTACCTGAAGGTAGAGTACAACAAGTTAAAGATGTATGTTATAAATTCAAGACTGAACATTAAAAATGCAAAAAGTTATAGGTAATAAACTGACAAAGGAATAAAATGTAATCAGAAAAATATTTGACTAATGGAAAAGAAGGCAAAAAATAGAAAAAAAGGAACAGAGAAAAGATGGGACAAATAAAAAAATACCAGACTCAAACTAAATAATATCAATAATGACAAGATGTAACTGGCCTGAACACCCCAATTTAAAGTCATTGATTGGGTCTACAGCCATGCCCCCCTGAATGTGCCCAATCTTGTCTGATCTTAGAAGCTAAGCAGGGTCAAGCCTGAATAGTACTTGGATGGGAGACCACCGGGAAATACCATGTGCTGTAAGTGTTAAAAATAAATAAATAAAGTCATCGATTGGTAGATTAGATAAAAATGCAACACACAACTATGTGCTGCCTTTAATAACTACACTTTAGTTTTAAAGGCACAAGCAGAATAAAATAAAAGGCTTGATAAAGATATACCATGCTAACTCTAATGGAAAGAAACCTGGAGAGACTAAATTTATAAGCAACAAAGCAGAGTTTAGGGCAAAAAAAATATTACTACAGAAAAAGGATATTTAAAAATGATGAATTAGTCAATTAAATAAGAAGACATGACAATTAAAAGTGTTTATGTACCTAATAAAAGAATGTCAAAATACATGGAGTAAAACTTGATAGAACTGCTGTGTTAAGAGAAAAAATATATCCCCTTACTGTGTTTCTCCTTTACTCTCACACTACTATCATCTTCACAACACTTCTGACACCAGATGTGTGTGTGTTTTTCCTACACCAAGCAATTCTGTAACACCAGCTGGGTATCTTAACATTTAACTCAATTCAAGTCAATTCCGACACTATCTTTCTAAAGATAGTACCATATTTGACAGGTTAAGAGCTCAATTACACAGGACTGCTCCCTGTATCAGATGCCAATTACAAGTCCAGGTTGTCACCTGTGCTTCTGACCCATAGGCTGTACATCTGAGGTTTCCATGACTCCTTCCCCTTTTGGTTTGATTAATCTGCTAGAGTAGCTCACAAAACTCAGAGAAACACTTATTTAAATTAACCAATATGTTAAAGGATTTGATCAAAAATATAGATGAACAGCTGGATGAAGAGATACATAGAGTGAGGTCTGGAGGGTTCCAAGCCCAGGAGCTTCTATCCTATGGAGTTGGGATAGTTACCCTCCCGGTACATGGATGTGTTCACCAACTTCGAAGCTCTTTGAATCCCATACTATTGGGATTTTACAGAAGCTTCCTAATGTAGGCATAATCAATTATTAACTTCATTTCCAGCTCCCCTCCCCTGTCTGGAGGATGGGGAGTTGTGGTTGAAAATTCCAAGCTTCTAATCATGGCTTGATCTTTCCGGTGACCAGCTCCTATCCAGGAGCCTACCCAGGGTTTTAGAAGCTCTGTGCCAGAAACTAGGGGCTGAGACCAACATATGTTTTTTCTATTATCTCAAAAGTGCAAAAGGAAATATTGAAATCCATAATTGTAGTAAGGGATTTCAATACTCCTCTCTCAATAACTGATAGAAAATATAAGCAGAAAATTAACAAGGAAATGAAGCAGACTTGAACAACACACCCAACCAGCTAGACTTGATTGATATTTTTGGAACACTCTACCCAACAAGAGTAGAATACACATTCTTCTTAAATACATGGAACATTTATAGGTATAGATCATATTCTCTGGATAGTAGCAAGTCCCAATTAATTCTAAAAGAACCAAGTCAACAAAGTGTATTCTTAGCTGATAAAGTTATAAAATTAGAAATCAATAAAGGAAAATCTCTAAATATTTAGAAATGAAAAAATATACTTATAAATAACTTATGGATCATAGGATAAATTAAAAGAGAAATTAAAAAGTATTTTTAATTGGTATATCAAATTTTGTGGGGTGCTGCTAAAGAAGTACTTAGAACATTAAATCATTATGTTGCACACCTGAAACTAATATAATGTTATATGTAAATTATACCTAAAAAAAGAACTACTTAGGAGAAAATTTATAGCATTGAATGTGTACATTAGAAAATAAGCCTTCAAATCAATGACCTCCTTAGGAAACTAGAAAAAGAATAGAAATTTAATCCCAAAGTAAGCACAAGAAAAGGAATAATAAAGATCAAAGTGGAAATTGAAAAAAATAAAAGAAAAAAACAACAGAGAAAACCAATGAAATCAAAGCTGGTTCTATGAGATCAATAAGAACAGATAAATCTCTAATCAAAGTGGAAAAGAAAGAAAGAAAATACAATTTACCATTTCCATCTAAATGGTGTAGCAGCTATTCAGTTTGACTAACTGGTACCACTAGGGAATGCAAACATTGTGTTACCGGTGCTTCTAATTTTCAGGAGAGAAGTTGGAAGTTTCTATTTTTATGTGAAATCTCCTAATTTTAAATGTTGGCAATCAACTAAAAAAATTTTAGCACTAAGAAGGCCAAACACAATTTGTCTGTACATCTCCATGCACCATTTATTTGTGGAATAAACACTGTAATTAGAAGTTGAGAATTGAGATACTTTATTTCTTACAGAAAATTATTAGAAATTAATTCTACTTTAATAATGAATTTTTGTATAATTAGATAAGTTAATACACTTGCACCTTGTTTCATCTAATCCCAACCAAGCAGTTCTCAAACTTGGCAGCACAAATTACTTGGGGAGCTTTACAAAATACTAATGTCTAGGTCACACCTTCAGAGATCCTGATTTGATTTGTCTGGGGTACAGCCAGGGCAATTGGTTTTTTAAAAACTACTTAGGTGTTTCTAACTTATAGGCAAAGATAAAGGCCTTTGACATATACTAAGATATGAATGAGTGCTTACTGAGGAAAACTGCCTATTGAAGACTCAGAAAAAGGTGGTTATGACTTGTTCAAAGGAAACTCAGCTTTCATTACTTCTCTTTAGTCCCAATATAATCTCTTTTAGGGTGGTATTTTCAACCAGCTTTCAAATATCTCGTCCACATTCACTGGTTTGATGACTACCAAACATTGTCTCATTCATTTATCCATTAATTCAATGTTTTGTACTCTGTATTAGGTGCTTGACCTTGAGGTGCCTCAATCTAGTAGAGGGAGTAGACATGTAAACAAATCTTCTTGTTATAATCTACTGTGTTCTAGGTAATTCTTCAGCATGTAGTTGGTTCTTGTTCTTAAATGCAATTTCTGCCATCACCAAGGGCAACTTTAAGATTTATTTGGATTATCCATTTAAATTTAATCTCAAAGTTATTTGATGCCTACAGCTTCAACAGCCATTAACTATAACCACTTTAAGCTCCAAACTCTATGATCTTTTCTATAGGTCAAATTTAATGTAATTTGTTTCTCATTGTTCACCAGTGATGACCTTCTTCAAAGTGTGATACTTTTCTATCTCTTTTACTTCTACTATTTGGCAATGTTAGCCTATGTCCTTTGCTTCTTGATGTATTCCCAGGAAAGTCATACTTCAGTTAAATACTCTATTTCAAGGACAACTCCAATTGATTAGAAATGATACCCTGAAGTAGTATGTCAATAAAAAAATTTAAGGCCATATCCGAGATCAAGAAGAAGTGTCTGTTTATGGATATAGAAAGGGAGTGACAGCATACTTGCTCTCCCAGTTTTAAAGCTGTATACCCAGAACTTAGTGTTAACAAAAATCACACATGTAACAATTAGACACAAAATTCTGACATTAGCTATCATGTTCCAAACCTTTGAACACTCACAGCATTTTATCAGTTTTACCCCTATGGCATTTATCTTTTTCTTCCAGCTTTATTGAGAAATAATTGACATATATTACTGTGTAAGTTTAAGGTGTATACAGCATAATGGTTTGATCTACATATATTGTGAAATGATTTTCACAATAGTCTTAGTTAACATCCATCATCTCATATAGGTACAATAAAAAGAAAAGAGCTAGACTGGTCAAGATGGCATAGAAGGTAGAGGCTGTGCATGCTTCGTCTCACGACCACACCAAAATTATAACAGAACAACAGAGCAACCAGCATGTGGAGTCATCTGAGGTCTGGTTGAATAGTAGGAGCTAGGAACAAAAATAACAGGTCACTTTAAACCAGTAGGAGGGGCAGAGACATGTAGGAGGGGCAGAGATGTGAATGGCCGGGTCACACGACCATGTGTGGAGAACGAGATAATTATAGTGGCTACAGAGCCCCCTTCCCCACCTGAGAAGTGAGGGGTACCCACACCACTCTGGATTCATCATCCCAGGGTTCCACTGCTGGGAAGAGAAGTCTCCACAACCTGTGAAAACCAGTGGAGGCTGTGACTGAGTAAGACAGAGGGCTGTAAGAAGTGGAGACCTTCCTCTTAGATGGCCCATGCCTGGTCCTCGCAGATGGACTCACTTGCTCTGAGCTTCAGTGCAGGGGCAGATGCTTAAGGAGTTTCAGGGACATATGAGGAGACAATGAGCTATCGATCTTTGGGGCAAGGGCTGGAGGGGAAGGTTTCTCTCACACAAAAGTGCTGAGCCCTCCCTTCTCCCAGCTGCCATAGCTTAGTCACAGTCAATCTAGATAACACAGATCACTGTGCCTAGGTGATTCCCTGAGACTCTACCTCTTCAAACTTGGGAGCCAATCCAAGCCACTTCTAGTGATTTATTCCATATAAATGGACTGTCTTGGCTCTTGCTGCAGACCTTCCTAAAATCTCTCAAAGATTTACAAAACCCAAAGAAGCAGCATCTGGCTTTGGTGTGCTCTGTGACTCTTGCTGAGCAACCCAAGGCCTGCATCTGCAGCAGCTGGCCTCAGTTTCTGGCTTGGTCTCTCAACATACCTATAAGTCCAGCACAGCTGGAAACCACCTATGAATTGCTTGGTTAGTCTTACCAGGTGGCCCCAGAGGAGCACAGGCTGTGGCTAAACTTGGCCTGCAGCTGGACTCCTCCCAGGACTGTGCCACTGGGCCCCACAGGATACCTACTACATAAAACCACTCTACTAAGAATGGGAGACTCAGGAGCTCTACTTAATCATGAAAACAGACTCAGATGCAGCCAAAGTAGGGAGACAAAGAAGCATGTTCTACCTGAAAGAACAGAACAAGGTCCAGGAAAAAAATTCATCAAAATGGAGAAAAGCAATCTATAAGATGCAGAGTTCAAAACACTGGTTATAAGGATGCAATACTTTCCAACTCAGTTTATGAGGCCAATATTACCCTGATACCAAAACCTGGTAAATATACACAAATAAAGAAAACTACAGACCAATATCTCTCATGGACACAGATGCAAATATCCTAAATAAGACACTAGCAATCTGAATACAGCAACAAATTAAAAAGATTATATACCACGATCAACTGGGCTGCATCCCAGAGGCACAGGGATGGTCTAACGTACATAAATCGATTAATACATTACACCACATAAACAAATTAAAAATTAAGAATTATATGATCATACCAATAGATGCAGAAAAGGCCTTCAACAAGATACAGCATTCATTTATGATCAAAACGCTTAACAAATCAGTATAGAAGGAAAGTACCTTAACATTGTAAAGGCCATCTATGACAAACCCTCAGCAAACATTATACTTAATGGTGAAAAACTAAAGACCTTCCCTCTAAGATCAGGAGCAAGGTAAGGTTGTCTAGTATCACTACTGTTATTCAATATAACATTAAAGGTCCTAGTGAGTGCAATCAGAGAAGAGAAAATATAAACGGCATCCAAAGAGGAAACAAAGAAGTCAAACTGTCACTATTTGTGTATGACATGATTCTCTATATAGAAAACCCTAAAGACTCCACAAGAACACTAGTGGAAACAATAAGAAAATACAGTAAAATTTCTGGATTCAAAATCAACATTCAAAAATCCATAGCGTTCCTATACTCTGACAATGAAGTGTCAGAAAATAAGTGGAAAAAATAATTCCTTTTGCAATTGCAACAAAAAGAATAAAATACCTGAGAATAAACCTAACAAAAACATGTGAAGGACCGATATAATGAAAACTATAAGATCTTATTAAAAGAAAGAAGATATAAAGAAATGGAAAGATATTCTGTGTTCTTGGATTGGAAGAATCATCGACATAGTTAAAATGACCACATTACCTAAAGCATTATAAAGATTTAATGCAATCCCCATCAAAATCCCATCAGCATGTTTTAAAGAAATAGAACAAAAAATCATCAGATTTGTTTGGAAGCACAAACGTGCCTGAATTGCCAAAGCCATCCTGAGAAAAAAAGAATGAGGCTGGAGGCATCACTTTCCCTGACACTTCAAATTATACTTTAAAGCAACAGTAATCAAAACAGCATGGTATTGGCAGGAAAACAGGCACATGGACCTGTGAAACATAATAGAGATTCTAGAAGTAAAGCCATGTTTATATGGGCAAATAAATTTGATGAAAAAGCCAAAAATGTACAGAGGAGAAAGGAAAGCTTCTTTAATAAACGGTGCTGGGAAAACTGTAAGGCCACCTGCAGAAAATGAAATTAGACCATTGTCTATCACCACGCACCAAAATTAATTCAAAACAGTTAAGGACCTAGATATAAGACCGGAATGAATAAAATACATAGAAGAAAACATAGAAACTGAACTCAAGGACCTTGGATTTAAAGGCAATTTAATGAATTTGACCTCAAAAGCAAGGGAAGTAAAAGCTAAAATAAATGAATGGGACTACATCAAATTAAAAACCTTCTGTTCAGCAAAATAAACTATCAACATGGTAAAGAGACAACCATCTGAATGGGAAAATATATTTGCAAGCAACACCTCCAATTAGGGCATAATATCCAAAACATACAAAAGACTCATACAACTCAATAACAACAACAACAACAAAACCCCAAATGATTCAATCAAAAAATGGGCAGAGGATCTAAACAGACACTTTTCCCTAAAGTACATCCAAATGTCCAACAAATATTTTAAAAGATGCTCAACATCACTAGCTATTAGAGAAATGCAAATCAAAACGACAATCAGATACCATTTCACACCTGGTATAATAGGTGTAATCAACAGGATATGCAATAACAAATGTTGGATAGTATGTGGAGAAATAGGAACCCTCATATACTGCTGGTGGGACTGCAAATTGGTACAATCACTATTTTAAACAGTATGGAGGTTCCTCAAAAAACTAAGAACTGATTTACCATATGATCCAGCAATCCCTCTACTGAGTATTTACCCCAAATACTTGAAAACTCATATTTATAAAGATATATGCACATCGATGTTCATAGCAGCATTATTCACAGTGGCCAGGACATGGAAACAACTGAAGTACCCTATGGTAGATGATTGACTAAAGAAGCTGTGGAACATATATACAATGGAATATTACTCAGCCATAAGAAGAGATAAAATATTGCCATTTGTGACAACCTGGAGGGACCTTGAGATGATCATGCTAAGTGAAATAAACCAGACAGAAAAAGTTGTAAACCACATGATATCACTTATATGTGGGATATAAACCTAAAAACAACAAATGAACATGACAAAGAAACAGAGACTCATTGACATGGACTATAGACTAGTGGTTACCAGAGGACTATAGATTAATTGTTACTAGTGGGGTGGTGGAGGAGGGGGAAGGTAGATGGGGTAAAGGGGGTCCAATAAAGGGGGATAGGGAGACATTGAAGTGGGTAAAGGAGATCAAATATATGGTAGCTGAAGGAAACTGGACTTTTGGTGATGAACACACAATAGAATATACGAATGTCAAATGATAATATATACCTGAAAATTATATGATTGTATTATCCAATGTTACTCACAATAAACTTAATTCAAAAATAAATATATAAATAAATATAAATAAATAAAAGTCAGGTTTCACTCTCTCAGGGGGGAAGAAAAACAAAGAACACAAAATGTGAGCAGTAATAAAGTTTAATATATTGGGCTTGATGGTATGTACAGGAGCCTACTCAGTAAAACTCTTATACTGTTTTTATGTCTTTAATTTGGTATAAGAGTTTTAATTCAGTGATAAGAACTTTAGATCAATTTATTTCACTCTCTCTCTGAAATTATAAAGTCATTCTATAGTACCACTAAGGTATGTGTAGAAAACTTTTCTGCCTCTAATTCACTTTAATAATTTTATCATGTATTGTTCAGATCCCAAAATGCTCTTATGTAACATACCATTGACTACCACATACATAAGCCATGTTTACAAATTTGAATTTACACTAATTTAGCAATACCTAGATCCTTATAAATTATAAGAATGTAATGCTGAAAGTGGTAGGATGGAATCCAAGACACTTGAAACTTAATCAACTCTATTGGGCAAAGACTGTAGAAAACTATTAAGCAGATAGGGAGTGGGCTGTCAGTACAGAGTTCCCAAAGTGGTGTATAAAAAGAAAATTTGAACATTTAATTCCTTTTTGGTGGGAGTGATGAGTATGTTAGGCTCATTGACATAACCCATAATAATCATAACCTGTAAGAGCTATGACTCTTATTTTTACACCATCAAACTTTCTCATTAGGGTTTTTCCCCCAGAGCAGTTAGGAAGAGAACATGTTGATACAAAGATAAAAATCATTGGTCCACTTGCAAACTAAAATTCTCACTAAAAATTGTCTGTCTGTTTATGGTTCCAGGATAGAGTAGATATATTTCTCCCTATTCTTCTCACTAAGTACAACTAAAGACCCTATACGTAATATATAAAATACACATAAGAAGACTCTTAAAGTTTGAAAGAAATTAGAACACAAAGTAACACAGCAGTGAGTTTCTGGATTTTCTTTTTGCCTCTCATATGTCCAAGACTGGATGCTACAGAATCTGGCAGAAAGGAAGAAAGAACTATGAAAAGAGCAAAATTAGGATAAATACAACAGACTTTCCCTTGATTTATTTTTCTAAATTATGTTTGAGAATTGAAGGAAAAATTATAGCATTGTCTTATGTGGTTCACAAAGTATATAAAAATATTTAAGTTAATTATAAATAGAGGAGGTCAAAGGGAATTAGAGGCAGAAAAGTTTTCTACACTTAACTGACAAAATGAAGACATGGGTAGACTATGGAAAAGTAATGTATGAATAATATAATGACATGTTTAATTGTATAATATGTATAATAATTAGAACAATAACTTAAAAATCTAATAAAAGCATTACACTAAAAAATACTATAAATAAAAATGGAATTCTAAAAATAGTACAAGTGAACATCCAGGGCTTATTATTTCCTGTTGTTCTCTTCTAAGTACAATGATAAACTCTGGAAATAATGCAAGAAGCCACCAAAAGGGAACTCTGAAAGGTGGAAAGGGAAGGCAAACTTGTTAGGGATCCCTAACTATAGCAACTTTAGGAACAATATAGTGTAGAATGTCTCTTGTCTCCCTCTTGCTCAATAGAATAAAGGCAACTCAGGTCTAGCATTTTCCAAACCTCAACCTATTAAAAACAAAAAGCCCAGGTAGGCTTATTTCTCCCCTGGATTGAACTGAAGTACCATCATCAACACCAATATGACCTAGCTGGTAATAGCTGGGAGGATCTATCAAGAGTCCTGCTAATAATAAGCAGCCATGGGAAGTGTTTTTCTTCCCTGCTACCCTCTCCCACCAGAGTTAAGGAGCAACAGGGTAGCAGGATTCAGGGTGGTCCTACCAAAACAAGCAGCTCCACCCAGGAAGCTTCTTCATCCTTAGGGCCTGAGACACCTTTGATAAGAATTTTAAAGCAGCCATCATAAAAATGCTTCAAAGAGCAATGTAAAATTCTCTTAAATGAAACAGTAGAAACACTCAGTAAGAAACAATGTAATAACTGAAGTAAGGAAAATCTACCTGGATCGTTCAATAGTAGAGTAGAAAAGACAGAGGATAGAATCAGTGAATTCAGGACATATCAATAGAATTTATCTAATCTGAACATTGAAATGAACTAAAACAAACCAACAAAGCAGAGCCTGAAGAACCCCTGACAAAATAACAAAAAGATCTAACTATATGCCACTGTTTATAAGAAACTCATCTTAAATTTAATTATAGGTATATTAAAGCGAAAACAGAAAAATATACAATGTAAGCATTAACCAAAGGAAGTTCCTCAAAAAAGTCAACACTGACAAATCTTTTGCTAGAAAAGCAAAAATAAAAAAAGAGAATTAAAAAATCACCAACAAAAGTAATGAAATTTACACTTATAAATTTGACAAATAAGAAGAAAAAGACATTGTTCAAAAATCACAACCTGACAAAACTCAACCATAGTAATATACATAATCTGATAATCTGATTAGTACTATAACCATGAAAGGTGTTAAATTTGTGATTTAAAATATCCTGAAAATAAGTTTTAATGCCAAGATGTTTCCACTGGACAAGTCTACCAAACATTAAGAATAATTAGCATCAATTTACACAATCTCTTCCAAAAAATAGAAGAGAGGAAAACATGTCTTGTATTATTTTGATTCAAATATTACCCTAATTCTGAAACGGGAAAAAAGAGATACAAAAAAGAAATCTACATATCATTATTTCTTATGGACTTAAAATTCAATAAAACCACAAAATATTAAAAATAAAATCCAAAATGCAAAAAAGAAAAAGGAAAGAATTATACATCATAGTAAAATGGGATTCGTTCACCACTAAATTCTCAGCACATATCACAATTTTTGGCACATTGCAAATGTTTGACAATCTTTTGTGGGATGAATAAATGCATTAATTCATTCTAACCAGACCATTCTCTCCACCCAGCAGTCCCAAAGTCAGCTCAAAGGCAAGATGATGAAAAATTGACTTAGTGATTTATATGTGCCTCTTCGCATTCAGCACAATGCCTGGAACATACTCAATAATCTGTCAATAATCAATATTTACTGAAAGAATAAATGTATCAGTTAAAGATAGGCAACTGCTCTCCAACAAAATAAGCAAAAACTGAAAGCCTATAGTGGTAAATGGCATGAATTATGGAGTCAAATAGAATCACATTCAAATTCAGTTTTCCATTTATTTGATGTGTGAACATAAACAAATTTCCTAACTCCTGTGAGCTTCCCAAAACCTTATTTTTCACCATCTATCATCTGACTGCTAAGTCAATGCTACATATTTTAGGATTTTATGGATTTTGTTTATACAGCATTCCACTTACAGTACAAGCAGCTACTGTAGTCAGATTCAGGTAGGTTAGGCTGCTTTAATAAAACACACCAAAATCTCAGCAGTTTAACACATCAGCATTTGTTTATTGCTCATTGTACATATATATCATGGATCAGATGACATATTTGTTCCATATTATACTCATTCAAGCACGCAAGATGGTGGAAGCTACATACTCTGGACTTTCATAGCAGTAAGAAGAAATCATGGATAAGTAGTAATTTCTTCTTAATTGCTCCCAAAAGTAAGTGACACTTTTACTTCTACTAATATTTTACAGATAACACACAGGGACATAGCTATGCCTAATATCAAGATGGCAAGGAAGTGTGATACTCCCCATTGCACAGAATTTCTCAGACTTAAAATTTTAAATGAATATAATATTTACTACATATTGAGTTAAGATCAATATTAATAAATATTTGTCTCAGATGGCATATGATATACCAACAAATCATGTCAATTCTACCTTCAGAAGTTATCCTGTCTACATCTTATGTCCTGCTATATTAATTTCTGACACAGAATGAAACAGAGAGAATAATATATACAAAGTCCCTCTGACAAGAGAGAAATTGACATGGTATATGTCAATGCCCTCCAGTCAGAGAGTACCAGGAGTACACAGGTAGTTAAATAAGTTGTGTTTATTACTCCTTGCAGTGAAGAAATGCACAACATGAGGAGCCGTGATTGTGTTTTGGGAAGATAGTGTTAGAAAGAACCTGTTGTTGAATTTGAGTTTGGTTGGGTGATTTATTTTTTTTTATGTCCAAAGGAAGAGCAACATTAACTGTGAATAGCAGGCCATGCTACTGACAACACTGAGACGTCCTTGTAAGTGTCAGGCCAGTGTCCAGATGTGAGGCACTACTTTCCTCCTACATATGACTGTAGAACAGAGAGATTTGGGGGAAAGTGGAACAATACCGGAATAGGTAGGCAGGGTCAGGCCATG